>JAIUND010001349.1:0-37248 GCA_034699125.1 Gisinianus flammeolus | reverse complement strand
TGGTGGTTGAGTCCGCGAAGGGAACCTCTGAAAATGAATGCATGTTTCACATTTTCTAACAATAACTTGGAACTCGGATTGTTGATGTGTGTAAAGTTAGAACTTGTGTTGGCCAGAACAAATGACCAAAACTCGGATTGGACGTTTTTCACCACAGATAAGTGTAATATTTAGGGAATTATTAATGTAAAAGTTAGAAAAGGGTGTCATTTTTGTACAGCTGGGGCAGAAGGGCTAGTTTAGTTTGGTCTTCAGCCGCCTACTTTCAAATACTTGATAATTTTTTGATGTCAAGATTTAAATGAAGAAGAAAATCAAATAATAAATGGTTGCACGTGACGCGATAAAATAAGAAGGAGTCACAGGTCATGTAGAATTTGTTTAAGTATCGTCTATCAAATTAAATTAAATTAAATCTATTCGACTTCAGTCAGGTTTAATCTCAGTCATTAAATAAAAGCTATACCGAAGTCGTCGTTCCTCGTTCGCCTTTTCTCTCGTGTTTGTATACGAATACGACGACGAATTTATCGTCTTCAAAAAATACTTTTTTTCTTTTGGAAGTAATTCAAAATTGGAAGACTGGAATAAAAAATTTGAAGAACGAGAGATTGAACGAGAAAAAATTGTACACGTAAGTTTCATTTCACACAAATTGTAGCACGCTTTTAAGTATTTAATAAAAGTGAAAACTTCTTCCATGTACTTAAATATGTAAATGCTCATATAAATACGCAATATATGCATCAATTCTGATTGCTTACCGTTGGAATAAGAAAATAATAATTGTGTTGATTCCTTTTATCGAGATATCTTATTTTAAACAAAGCATCTTTTGTGTTATCAGTGTTCAGAGGATCCCAATCGTCATTTCCACACCCAGCAACTTAATTGTGTGACAATATAGAAAACGTGGGCGTTTCATCTTTCAACTATTCTATTATAAGATTCGTCATTCAAAATGAAGAAAAAGGTAATCAAACGACAATTTCAAATTAAGTTAAACTTCTTGTCTTCCTTAATTATTACATATTTACATATAATTCTTATTTTTGAAATTGCTACGGAATGTTGCGATACAATCAAATATTTGCACATTGCACAAATGTACCACTCAAATTTACAAGCTATTTGTTTAATTAAGCAAATGAAAATGGGTTGGTTCATTTACAGGTACTTTTAATGGGTAAAAGCGGTTCGGGGAAAACCAGTATGCGTTCGATTATTTTTGCAAATTACATTGCAAGAGATACGAGAAGACTTGGAGCCACCATTGACGTCGAACACAGTCATGTAAGGTTCTTGGGAAACCTGGTGCTTAATCTTTGGGATTGTGGTGGACAGGAAGCCTTCATGGAGAATTACTTTGCATCCCAACGCGACAATATATTTTCAAACGTTGAAGTCCTCATTTATGTATTTGATGTGGAGTCTCATGAGCTTGAAAAGGATATGCATTATTATCAGTCGTGCTTGGAAGCAATCCTTCAAAATTCACCCCAAGCCAAAATATTTTGTCTCATACACAAAATGGATTTAGTTCAAGAGGAACAACGAGATTTGGTATATACATAAATTAATGTTTATTTAATCCTGAGCCCTCGGCGTTATTTGTACGTTAGGGGTTGTTAATGATAAGACGCTTCTTTTGATTACCAAGTATTCTTATTTTTTATTTTTTTCCTATAGATTTTTCAAACTAGACGTGATGATTTGAAAAGACTGTCAAAGCCCCTTGACTGTACATGCTTCCGTACTTCAATATGGGATGAAACTCTGTACAAGGTAACGACAACAACCAATATTTTTAAACAAATTTGTTACACCCACTCGTATATACAGTCCGTGAATTTTTTATATCTTCAATATTTCCTATGAGAAATATATAGAGAAGATCCTTTCAAGTACTCATTTGATTATTGATTATTTATTAATTATTTTAGGCATGGAGTTCTATCGTCTACTCTTTGATTCCCAATGTTCGACAATTGGAAAACTCCTTGTCAGAATTCGCCAACATAATTGATGCTGATGAAGTGTTACTTTTTGAAAGGGCGACATTTTTAGTTGTATCACACGCTCAAAGAAAAGCTCACAAAGATCCACATCGTTTCGAAAAAGTATCGAATATTATAAAACAATTCAAACTCTCTTGCAGGTATTAACAGAGTATAGACATTCTCTGAGTATTTTCCTTTTATGCAATGTAACGAATTCTTTGTTCATGTACATGGCAATCATGTAATACATGCACTACCAACTTTTTCACATACCTTTTTTTTGTACCTTGTAGTAAATTAGCAGCTCAGTTTCAAAGTATGGAAGTCAGGAATTCACAGTTTGCGGCATTCATCGATATTTTTACACCCAACACATATGTGATGGTGATTATTTCGGATCACAATCTTCGTAAGTTCAATAAAATAGAATTACAATATTTTAAATAATGCAGACTATGTAAGTATATATAACATTTCTCCATTTGACAAAAAACACAAAATCTGGGCCAGTTTTGTAATTGTAAAATTATATTTATTTTTGTAGCATCAGCGGCCATGTTACTGAATATTCGGAATGCAAGAAAACACTTTGAAAACATCGAAAAGGTTCAACATTCAACGACGAGGTTGCTTCGTTGAAATTAATCAAGTGTCATTCGATTATTGGCAAGCAAGTGCATTTTAAAATTTCTATATAGCTATACATTTTGATTTTACCAGCTTTTTCCTTGTTTTTTGGGTAACTTTCAGTCTTGCACTTAAAAATAGAGTGAATAAGCGTTATGAATTTATGATACAATAACTTTGAGTAAGGATTAATGAGCTGTCAAATTGAAAGTACAATACTTGCAATACTGTGGTTTATTTATTCTAAATATCTTTTAAGCACGCGTATGTAAATATAGACGAGATAATGCAGGATCGATGATATATACTTATATATCCATGCATATACACATAGCCTTTTCGCCGACATGTGGAGGTGAAAAAAATTATATTGGAGAATTTTATGAACAATGATAATAAGTAATATATATATATATATTTTTTGTAAGTCATGTGTGTAAAAATGATTAATACCTATCCCTAGTACATACTGAAATAATTCTAAACTAAAATAAAATATCGCGTAATAAAATAATCTATTATACGGTAAATAAATAAGATGTTTATAATTTATATTGTGGAAGTACTAAAAAGACGATTTATACATACTGTATATCAATAGGATGGAAGTACACATGATAAGGAAATTATAAAATAAATACCCCATGAAAATATCCTACAAAACTTAGTCGTTAGTTTTATACTCAAGTTCCTTTTTTATTTATTTGCTAAAGTAAATGAAAAAATATTACAGTATGTACTTGCAGGAGGAGTCAATCAAATGCTATCGTGTAAAAACACTTGGATAATAATAAATCGAAACATTAAATGAATTACAGTTGACCCCATATATATCCTCTTGTTCTGAGCTTTTCTCCCTGGTGAACTGATTTCATTAATTTGTAGTTCCGAGTCCCATTTGACCTCTATTGCGAGTAGTAGTTGTGACTGCCTATGACATCAGTCGAATCGCTTCCAACTGTTAAATGTAATTTTTATCCCATTCTGGTTTACTCGCGGAATAAATGAATAAGCATTATAGTTAAGTATTTTAAATAAGGAATACGAAGAATTCTTTTCATACCGAACATCTCATTTTCCATATTAGAGTATATTAATTCGAATTCGAAAAGGAAATTCCGAAAAATTTGCGAACATGTGAATATGTGTACATCATGGGGTTAAAATTTAAATACGATCTCTAGGTTTCTGGAACTGAGCTTGTGTATTTGAATTTCAATGGGAATTTAGTCTTTATTCCATTTCTCTGAATAATGGATTTAATTACAATTGTGCAGCACCGCTGTAATCTGCAATGTTCCGCATGCAGTGTAAATTTAATATCTATACATCACTTTACTTGTACATACTTACAATTAGTATGTACCTAATAGGTACTACCTTTATATGAGTATAAATGGATAGAGATAGTGCATTCCGTACAGAACAAAAGGGTATACATATAATGTGAAAAGTGGAATCTCTATACACGCAAACTTGTTATATGAAAAACGAGAAAAACATGTGCAAGTTTCAGAGACCTTGAAAATGAATAGAGAGGCAAAGAAGCGTAGTTTTGAGACTTGAAAAATATACTATAATATTTAGTCACAAAGTAAACATGCACGTAAACACACATGCACCGCATTTATTAACGTACTTCTAATTTTAATAACTGGTCATTCGTTGAGTATTTTAACTTTTATATAGTAATCGAGTAGTCGGATAAAGTGCAATAAGAGAAACCGAGTTTCCATATTATTACAAGTATTTTGATATTTTAATTGCAAGTTATTATTCAGACTAAAGTGGACATCACTTTGATCTGGATTCAAAATTGAGGGCAGGTCATTTTGTTATGTATAGTGACAGTGTAAAAAGTACTTTTACCGATGAAAACACTAAGATCCAGAATTATTTGATAATTCACAAAGCAATTTTTGGTATCAGTTAAAAGTTAAACCCTTTTTGACAGTTGACGAAAGGAAAAGCATAGTTACAACTTCATCATTTATGGTTTTAAATACCCAAACGGAAGACGGTTAAATCCATACTTATTTTGTTTTAGAATTTTTGACAGATCAATTCATATATGTATTATGCAACATTTTTATATTCAAAATATACGCTAATAAGATTTATATACAAATATACATAGTCAGTAAGTCGATCTAAACTTTTCAATATTTGTACGATTAACTCGCTTGTAATAAAGATAAATCCACAATATTTGGATTTTCTTAGTTTATATATACACAACAAAAAAAGATGGCAAAATATCTTGACATTTGGTTCACGCACAAACGAACAACAATACGCTAAGGTTTTGATATAATTTTATTTTACAAAGTGACCAGAATGATTCCAGTATTCAGAATGAGAATTATATATTACACTGTAAATTTGTGAATATTAATAGCTATACAAACTCTGAGTGATCCATTAAAATGGAAAACTATTGAATTTCAAATTGAAATTTTCCATCGACAATCAAATCACAGAAGTATACTTCTGTTATAGTTATAACTATATATACACGCACAATAATGGATCGCAATAGAAATCCACAAAATGAGGAGTCGTCGCCTATTGCAGTGGACGAGATTTTATGTAAGAAATACATACACAAATAAGAAAATACAAATCAAATCCTACATTACCTTGTTAAAACATTACTCATGAATAATTTAGGTAAATATGTAAAAAAAATAGACGGTGCAAAAGTATGAGTTTAAAATGTAAACTTGTACGAACTGCACTTTTGACGATACAATAATTATCTATAGTTGTTTTATATATACTCTCTCATTTCTCTCATTATACATTTCAAGTTACTCTGCTGGACATATAGCCACAAAGTTTCGAGTTAGTGTATGTACTACATATATACACACGGTGCAGACTTCATAGTTAACTCTCAGTATAAAAATAATAATAGCCATACGAGTTTCAAATTGAAAACATTTGTTCATTATAATATACAAGAAACAACTCTCGATTTGTACATGCAATACCTATTCTTGGCTCTGCATCGTAGAAGCGGCTCTATTTTGCCTTGTGTGTATTCTTTTTAATCTTGAAATTCGATTAAGTAACTGTATTAAGTATGTAATAAAATCAAAATGATAATATTACAAAATACGTATCTGCATGTCTGTATTCAGAGTATATTCACATTCACACACGGAGAAGATATGTACCACTCGCATGAGTCGCATGTATCGTAATTAGTAGCTTGTAAGTGGGTGGGAAGGAATTTGGTATTATATCCATATCGTTCAAGTTTATTTAGACCATGTCTTGTGAACAACGAGTGTTGTGTAAAGAGAGATTATCGAGACAACATTTTACAAAAACTTAATTTTGATTATTTTCAGCTACCGGTACAGCTGAAGATTCTGAATTTGAAGAAGTGGTTGACGCTGAAATTCCGTGTGAAAATCTTTCTGAAATCTTCGGAAGAAAAGCAAGAAGATTGTCCAAATTTGCCCAAGTTTTGGGTTTTGGTCCATTCCGTGGTGGAAGTTCATCTCCTGTCAACATGTCTCCTGTCAACATAGAGACTGCTGATACTGACGAATTGACGCCGAATGATTTCAATAATACACCTTTGGAACCAAGTTTTTATCAAATCGGTCTTCGAATAGCGGACTCTCAGTGGGCGATGGTAAAGTAGAAGCGTGTATTTTCAGTGTACTTTCAACATATACTAATATTTAGTCACAAAGTAAACACGTGCATGCACCACATTTATTAACGTATTTACTCTAACTGAATTGATCAGTCACCAAAGTGAATTACCATAATCCTAGTTCAAGCCTTACAATTTGAATTTAGAACTACCAAGAAGCAGCCATTTACTTGGAAGAAGGAGCTAACAACGATCAATTCTCAACGCATCCCAAACGAAAGGAATCTCTACCCGCATATATTTTAGCACATACAAGCTGGTTTTACCTATTAGATATGGCCGCCTCGTTACTTTTATTATTTTTAGCCGTCGCTGAACCACCCAGCGTCGAGATTTTACAGGTAATTCCTCATTATATGCATGAAGTACACTTAGATGAAATAGACATTCCATTGCGTATACCCTCATATTTATTTATACATACTTGAAAAATACATGAAAAAGCGGATTCTAATTCAATATGGACTTACAATTTTTTATTTGTTTAGGTGCCGATAGCAGTTCATGCTTCATTGGAATTAGGAGCTTTGGGAATACTTATATTTGAATTAGTAATGAAGTTGCGATGGTTAGGATTTAAAACGCTGTTCACTCATCATCGTACTACACTAAAAGTATGTAAAATTACATTAAAAATGTATAGTTTGTGACATTGTTCTTCTCACTACTCACACACATTTCTTGGTTTGTTAAATCAAGGCGGTGACGCTCCTCGTTATGATTATTGAGGCAATTACTGTACTCGTGAGGCAATCATCCCATTTTCGTGTGTCCAGAGCATTGCGACCCATTTTTTTAGTGGATAATAAATATTTCAGTGGAGTCCGACGATTTGTTCGACAAGTAAGGAAAAACTACGTAAAAATTGTGGAAAACAAGCAATATGGATTGTATACAATCACATGAAAGAAATTCTAATGTAAGTACGTTATTTTAGGTATTCCAAAGCCTCCCCCCTATTTTGGATATGATGGTCCTCTTATTCTTCTTCGTATTCATCTTTACACTGCTGGGTGAGTATCTTTACGGGATTTGCTCGTAAATTCGTTACACTAACAGATAGGATTCAATCTAAATGGGATTATCTAATGCATTTATTTATATTTTCTTCCCTTTTGAAATTTGGGGGGAAAAGGCCATTTTCTTTTTGGAGCTGATACGGATGATCCATTCTTTTCCAATTTCGACGATTCTTTTGTTAACATGTTTGTCCTTCTAACAACAGCCAACTTCCCTGACGTTATGATGATCGCTTATTCAAAAAGTCCATGGGGTAAGTACTAAGTAGATACATCTTCATCCCAATAACCAATCTAGGCTATATGAACATAGAATCAAATACTTTGATAAAAGGATTTAATCATAATCTCATATTGTCCTATTTTACAGCCGTGTTTTTCTTCGTGGCGTATCTAGTTACTGTTTTATACCTGTTCATGAATCTTGTGAGTAACTTTTTCTCATTTTCCATTTGAATGAACATATACCTATAACAGTAAACTTAAGAAGCAATCATCTGGAGCATTTATTTCAAACAATATGTATGTTTATTCTATACTTCTACCATTTTGTAGCTACTGGCTGTGGTTTATGACACTTTTACATCACTAGAGAAAGAGAAATTTCGCAAGCTTGTGATTCACAGACGTCAAGCGTGTCATTTTGCATTCGGATTACTAGTAAGTTTCAATTTGAAATTTTCGACAGATACGCCGGTATATGCATACATATTTAACCTGTGGTTTATTAGTTATTGCGGCTTATGTTTGTGTGTATGTATATGAATACAAAACCATTGTTTTAATTCTAATTTAATTTATCCAAAAATAGGTGAGTAAATCTAATACCAATGGAATCGGTAAGTTTTCATGTGAATTTATATTTTGAAATGTACAAAAGACATTCTAGCATGTTTTAATAACATAATTTTGTCTCTGTGTTAAGCATTTCGCCATTTCTACGGCCTCATATCTCAGTATACCCCTCAGAAATGTAAGTTAACTGAAACATAATTAGTCTTAGGAGTCTGTCATTGTTATTGGTCAAATCTGTACTAGTGTGAAAATACTAATTTCTGAACATTCTTTATTTTTGCAGCGCTGCGAGATATCTATTTGACATTCCGAGCGCTTAACAAATCAAAGGATGGCATCGTGAATAGGGACGAATTCTGTCGATTTTATGAAGTAGCTCATTTAAAGTGGAAAGCCGTTAATCCTGGATTTCAAAAGCAGTGGCCAGTTTTCCCAAATTTGGGTATTCAAGCTCAGCGTTTCCTAAATTCTTCTTACGCTGACCCTCTGTTTAGTAAGCGAACAATGGAATAATCACTATTTTAGATTTTATAGATGTAGGTATATATAAACTGAAAATGAGGATGATGAGGAGGAAGATTTCTTCCCCTTCAATTCAATTCGCAACAGTGCAAGATGCAATTTCACATTTTATTTTGCCTGTGTTTAGATACAATAATTGCTATGAACACAGTGGCAATGTTGATAAGATGGGTGGAAGGGGAAACTGACCAAGCATCATGGGATTCGTACCTTTTTTCACTCTGTAAATAGTTTAACAATCTTATATCTACAAATTTGTTTCTTTAATCTTGTTTAGTCGTATAATTTGATCTATGCATAGTAACTATAAAGTAAATGTCTAAATTTGTGTTTTTAGTTTTCATCATAGAAATGGGCTTCAAAATTGCAACTTGGGGTCTACCCACTATCATTAGCTCTGGTTGGCACACATTTGATTTAATTGGAGCAATTTTATTCGTCTTCACAATAGTTATCGTCAAATTTGTTCCCCAGTACGATGAACTCATGACGTTTATAAGGCCACTTCGTTTAGTAAGACAAACGATTTTCAAAGTTCTTAAGTAAAATCGGGATAAATTTTGATGCTATATTTTTTTTAAGTGTAAATTTTATGCTATCATATAGATACGGCTTTTCAAGCTAAAAAAGCGCTACAGGGATGTTTTCGGTACGGAGTGACGTTTTAAATATTATAGAAGTTATAAACTCGTACTCGTATTTGTCGAGAAATTAAATTTCTCAAAAACTACGAGTACTAGATTGAAAATAGTTCTACATACAATTCATTACATATTGCTCTTTCATTCTAGGTACGGTATTCATTCTAATTCCACCAATGTCGTCGGCTAGTCTCGTAATGAGTCTATTGTATTATTTCTATTCCATCATCGGAATGGAATTATTCGCATCCACACCGCTCAAAAATTGTTGCAATGGAACGAATTTGGAATCGTATTTCACGGATGTGGGAAATCAATCATTTGCTCTTCGTTATTATCTAAACAATTTTCAAGTACAATATTAGTTTTTCCAAATATTCAAATTACAATCACAAAGTATTCAAGATAATGTTTCTGAAATGTAAACATACATACATAGTTTGGGATTCCTCAATTATATTTTCGGTTATATTTTCAGAATTTATTTTCAAGCACTGTGACTCTATTTGAACTGACAGTTGTCAATAATTGGTACATCATCATGGAGGGGCATGTACATGTGACATCACGCTACAGCCGCATTTATTTCATGTCTTTTTACCTTGTCACGATGGTAAAACCCTGTGTTTCTACCTCTTGTATAGCTAAAATGTTTTTAAATGAATTCCAATTTGTATGAATTCATTCATTGCAGGCATTTGATTCACTCGAGTAATGATTCTCACTTTTTTGTGATTGTTATACAGGTGTTGCTCACAGTAATTGTTGCCAAAATTCTCGATGCCTTCTTATTTCGAATACAGTATAAGCATACCATGGACAAGAGGACTGAAAATAAAATGCTCCGGACAGAAGTTTCTCTTTCTGCTGAGGAGTACGCATTTTGCTATCGTCAATGTAGTGATGATTCACGACGAAGATTTTTAGAAGATTACGGGGAAGAAGCTAGTAAGTTTAAATGTAGCTCCTCTTCCTTATTATTTCAAATCATGTATACAACTGATGTGTTTTTTTTACCTTTTGAAATAATAGAGACCGGAATCACTTACGTCGGCTATCGCCGACGGACAAAGGAAATACTGTTTAAACGAATGTTTCGTGAGGAAATTCCTCAATGGATTCGTGAGACCGATCCAATTCGTTGAAAAATATTCAATGTTTTCTATACCCAGTTTCAAGGTTCGAAATATGACTTTACTTTCTGCCCCATAATTGTTGTATGGAACACCAAAAGTGATTAAATAACTACTATATATATATATTTTAATACTAATAATACTATTAGTATGATCCAACAGAGTACCAATAAAAATGAAATGATCCAAAAAATTACATTGTCAATTTATTTATTTTCTGTAGTATCCTGTTTTCATAAATATAACGAGCATATTTTAAATTTATACAATGTTTTGTTTTTATGAACCCCCCTTGGCTTATCCTCCATTTATTTTCTTGATACTTTTACAAGACAATGTACTAAAAAAATTTAATACCACCATGATTTTAAATTTGCATATTAAAATAGGTCATAAAATCTAATAAAATCATCAAAAAAACAACTAAATATATGTACTTTATGTTACATTTATTTCCTTCTAAATGTTTTTATTTTGTCATTTCCTTTTCTTTTTACATTTTTTTAAAATATTTTCAACAGTTTTCTTTACGTGTATACTTACTTATTTATATTTTAAAAATCGTTTTCTTGTTACACTTTAAGTTCATAAGTTCATTTTAAATTGTTTGTTGCATTATAGTACGACATATTTGTATGTCTAATTGGCTAACTACGTTATTATTTGTACTTAAATTACGAACAATGCTATCATCAATCGACGCAAAAGATTCACTTCATATTTCAAGGCGTACTAAAAGGTTGTCAAAGTGTAGACATAATTCCTGATTTTAATTTTAGAAATATCTATACATAAAAACCCTTTTACTTACAAAACAGAAACCATTGCATCTAATTTCATTATTCTTGTCGCATGTAATATTTAGGTATACAACTTACACAACTTACACATTTCATACATGTTTGTAAATTTATTTATATGCCTCCACATACTTCTTTCGCAGTATTATCGCATAATATAATAATAAATATGAATATTTATAACACCATTTGTGTATTATAATTTTACAACTTATTACCGTCATTATGACTGGCAGTATAAGTAGATTACACTACTTGTTTGTATGTTAATTAATAACATTAAAGCTAACAAATGATTAAAATTAAAATTGGGCTGTCAATATCGTAACGTTAGTACAAGTTAAAACCATTATCAAATCCCAATAAGAATTTCATTAAAAGCATTTTAGAGTTTGCAAACACTGCTAAATGCATTTTAAAAGATTGTTCGAACAAATCAAGACAACAAAATATATACACCAAAAAACTTAATTTAAAAAGAAGGCATAATTTCTGTATTCTACGTATGTGGCCAAAACAAAATTACTATGTAAATACCATACATTGAAGTAATGTACAATGTTCATTTACAAATTAATCAATCTCCTAAATCATGTAAAACATTACGTATAATATTGAATTTAGAGTAGTAAAATATGTTTCCATGCTTAACCATAATATTACCTCCTTGTCTTTTAATTGAAATAATTCTAAATTAAGTGTACATTTTATCTAGGCATATCGATTATTATTATCATTATTATCAAGTCATAATCAACGGGTATATTGCTGGAAGTAAGTAATTACATATGCACGGAATTATATTTTCCTGCAACTGAAGACTTATCTGTCAGACTAGGTTTCTATTTAAAAAAACGCGATACTCATTATAAAAAACAACTTTATCCGGGCAATTTTTCTCCTCTTGCCTATGCACATGTTTTTAAATGCCTGAAGAGTCGTTAAAGCTTTCTAATTGCTCCCCATTATGTTTAGTAGGTATAATGCACGCTGTATAAAAATTGTGTATGTAGAATATATATATATATATTATTTGTACGTAATACATTCTATAATAACTATGTATAATTTACGATGGTATCAATAAAATACGTATGTTAAAAAAGGCTATCATCTAAAATCGTTGTGTGCACCTGATTATCTCAATACAAAATAGTTGAAAATAGATACTAGAAAGTGTTGAAGGGACAAAAATGCTAGATTGTTGGTAAGGATTCGTGGGTTAGAGTAGGCACAAAACTGCATCTGAAAGCATTGGAAAATTCACAACACTTTGGCTCAAGACAGTAAACAGCCCCCAGCAACAGCCCCATCAACGCCAAATGAAAGGTCAGAGTGAGTCGAATGATTCTCCATTTTCTGGACGATTTTTTTGATGTTACTTTAGGACTTGCTTCTTTGTCAAAGTCAGTGGAGTTGGTCGTTGATAATGGGCGCGACGTTAAGGGTGCTTTCCGCAGTGCGCTAATATCAAAGTTAAAAATCCGAGAAATGGTTATTTAAAGAATTATTTCTTGCAAAACTTGTTCATGGTTATTATGAAATGCCTTTTCAGAAATGGAAAGAAACTGCAAAAGTCATTCAGCTGCACTTACTTTTTTCTACTTGAAAATGAAGTTCGCTTCTTTGGATGAATAATTTTCAAATCCAATGGCTCAGAGCACTTTTTTCGCCTCAATTCTTCAAATCCCTTCTGAGCTTCATCGATTTGCTTTAAAAAAAATATTAAAGAATCATATATTTTTCGTTGATAAAGTTTACTTGCTTATGAAAAGAGGTAATTTTTTTATCTAGACAAATATGTACCTGATCAATGACATCCATAACAGGAGATCCAGGTGGGAGAAAAGCTTCAAGTTTAAACAAACAATTAAATTAGAAATCGACTCGTTCGTAAATCCTTCGCAGAGTTTCATCTGTCAAGTATTGTGTTATTTGAATACATTCTTTCAATTACCTTTCAAGTCACTTGCTCTTTTCCTTAAAGCAACCAGTTTTTGTCTCCTCTCTTGAAAATCCATATCCGAGTCCGAAACACTAGAATCTACTGAAAAATCATCAGTTCCGTGTCCGGAATCAGATGATGCGGCACTACTCAAGTCTTTCTTCATCTTTGGTCTCATATTACTCAAACAAATGCTTTTCTCGAATTCATTTTTTTCACATTCAAATTTTTCCCATGCATCTTGTAAAAATCGCATCTTGCCTAATAAATAGGAGCCACTGTAATTCAAAAATAAATAAATAATTAGGATATGGAGTAATGATGAAATGGAGAGTAATAAAAAAAACAGTTGCAAGTATCAACTTGAAACTGCATAGAAATAAACTAGTTCTTACAGTTGAAAATTCTCCTCATAAAGCGCATACAACTCCTGTATTTGTTTTTTGATATCAGACACAGCATTCGACTCTCGAAGAAACAACTGAGTTCCTAACGATGCTTCATTTAAGGACTGAAGTTTGTGTTTTCTTTCATTCAAGTTCAAGAGCATCCCCTGAATATTTTGAATCTTATTTTGAAGCGATAACAAATCATTTGTATCAAATGGATGATCCGAGTCCGCTAAAATACACACAGTAAATTTCCATATCATGTACATCATATCCAACTTTTATCTATGCGAACGAATCAAAACTACAAAATTTTATTGAGAATGCGCTTCAAATTACGAGAAAATAGAAGATCCACCAAGCCCAAGTGAGACTGCACACAGTGAAAATCTTTCTTCAATACCAACATTTCTTCCTGAATCTGATGCAGCTTCGCAGCTTGTTTAATTTTTTCTTTCAAAATGTGCCACCTTTCCAGAACACCTGGAGCAAAATGAAATTCACAATGATTGTACGAAACATTAAAAATAATGGCTTCACATTGTCTCTTATTATACTTCGATTTCCTAGGGTGATTTCTCTGTACCTTGAATACTTCCGGTGTCAATATCAAAAGGTGTACTACCATTCGGTGTAACTTTTGCTAAAATTAACTCAAGCGAATTGATATTCTCCTCACACGTTGCTTCCATTTCAGCCTATATCGATAGGGAAGACAACATACATTGTATAATAGTATTATATTCACACTTTTTAAATTTCGGTTACTTCCGTCCGTTTGTATACAAAGTTTGTTCAACTAGATAAGTAGCTTACATATTCAGCAGGGGAACCAGGAACCAAGTCTGCAGAAGAAACCAACAATTGTTTTCGAAATACTGCACTCACAAAGCGAAGCTGTGTCGATGATTGATTCAAGAGATAATTTAACTCTTCCCTATCCGAATCCGACTCTGTTGCGACCATCTCAGAACGGTTTACCAACTGCAAAATTGAAAAAAATGTTGCATAATTTTTCAACTAGACACATATGTATACACAAGTTCTGCTACCAAAAAAAGATCACAATGAAATGAATTTAGCCTTTAGTTAACTAGTACATCATCACTGAGCTTGATAAGCAGAGTATTAAAAAAAACTTCGCATATTCCGTACCATCAGTGGTCGCCTTTTCCTTGGATTCGGTTCAAATCCACTTAAAACAGATGAACATTCGGAATCTAGATCCAGAAATTGGTCATAATCTTCTCCAAAGGCTAGTAATTTTGAAGTTTCATCTGGATTATAAGGTTCTTCAGAGTATGGCTCACTGAGATATTTTTCCTGCGCATTATGAAAGAATAAAAATTGTAAATAAATTGTATATACATACTGTATATAATATACACACGTTTATCAACTTGACATTGCCGTACTCCCTATTACAAAAAAAGTGTCTATGCTATTACTCTGGGCAAATTACTTTCAAGTTTCAGCACTAGAACAAAAACAGGGAAGAAAAAACCAGCAGGTATAAATTACAGTGAAACTTCAATCTCTTGTCACGCAAAATGAGCATTGGGAAATTTAAACAAAGCTACATGAGTCTCTTAGACTTTAGACAATCAACAGGCCAAAAAAAAACCAAATTGGTTCACCTTCATTCTTGACATGATTAGCACGTTGCTAATTTTTTAAACTTCCTACAGAGTTTATTACAGTCATTTAATCTTGGTTATAGGTACGAGTAAGTCATTTAATTTGTAAGACAATTTTACCTGGTAACTATCCCAATCTTGATCATTCAAATGATCTGTATTCACAGAACCATTTTCACTACAAAGTCTTTGGAGCTTTGAATGTACTCTCCTGTCCGCCAAATTTTCTTGTGACGGATGATAGATTTCTTCATCTAATAAATCCTCTGATCCAGAGACAGGAAAGTTGCCTTCTGGCACAATGCGATCACTCAATCTTCCTTCTACATAAATTTCGTGAAATAACAAATTTAAATTTCTTTATTGAATTAATGAATAACTTTTATTAGAGGAAAACGTATGTAAGAAACGAGTCCATCTGCGATTATTATCAGTGTCCACGAGTTTTTTTTTCACTTACCAGTAAAAGAAGTCGATCTTACAAATCCAAGAGCAATGTCATTTTCATCCACTTCTATTGATTTCCTTTTAACTTTTGAACTTTTTCTTCGTCTATTCTTCTTCTTCTTTTCCCGCTCAACAATAACTTCTTGCCCTGGTAAACAAGAGGAACCAGCAGAGCTGGACCAACTACTCTGACTACCAAGAAAATTCAAAGCCGAGTCTGAGACAAAGAAACAGTTGTTTTGTTGAGTGGATTGCAAAAGAGCTCCAGACGAACTTCCGGATGCTTCTGTAAAGCTTTTTGGTCTTTGCTTGCCGTAGCTCAGCCGTTTTTTAGATCTCCAAATAACACCTCCACTCAAAAGAGAAGGATGTGACCTTTGTTGTTTCCCAACGCCAAGATGAACTGATGATGAACAAGATGATACCGCTCCTTTTAAATGAGACAAGGATTGAGAAAGAACACTTTGTGATCCTGAGAGAACTGTATGTGTTTGGTTCAAATATGTTGAAGCGGAAGCAGTGGTTGGATCATCCGAAGACAATTCAGCATGCTCCGAGTCCGATGGTGATGATTCGGTTTCACTGGTGGACTCTGCACTAGCATCACAGCTTGAAACATTCTGTTATAATTCCAAAAAAAAGAAAAAGAAATACAATTATTGACATTGTAAGATATCCAGCTCAAAATAATTGTTATTTGATGCTTCTACTCCCAAGTTATGTACAAGTTGTGTGTTGTTGAGACTTCCAGATCGTTTACAGACTAAATCTAATTGAGAATCTTTAATAAACCTTTCTATGCAGTGTATAAACTGCAAATAAAAAACTCAAATCTCCATATTTGTTCACACCCCACCTAACATATTAGATCATATACAAAAATATTAACATTTTAAAACTTCATAAAATGTGAAAGGCATATTTTTCTTCCTCTACTGCATGTGTTCAGACTACAGGAATAAATAAAAGGTATGTGTACTTTTACAATTACACGTATATGTACAAAATGCATATGTATTACGTATGTATGTGTTCCATTTATGGCATGACAAATATGCATAAACACAGGGAACAATTTGCTGTTTTAGCATTGCCAAGGTCAAAAGATCAGCAAAAAAGATGAGAACTTTTGCAAATGTCTTCCCAAGACCAGTAAAAAATTTATAAGGTAGTAATTTTAACGACTATATCAACTGACTATATCAAGTCCGGCAAAGTCACAAAACCTAATTCTATTCAAGGTTTAAAAAAGTCGGACTTGTAGTAAAGTACACACTAGAAATTTTGTAAATTATTTCCAAGAAATCAGTTCTGGCACAAATCATATGCACAAGAGTAAATAAAAACAATGTCTGACAAAGACAATTAAAATGCATTTCAAGTGCATCAAGTAGTAATATATTAATTACAAGAAGCGCATAAGAATTTTCTAGAAATTCCAAATATGTTTATAAAATAAATAGTAATTATTTTTTTTTTGAATATTATTGACCATAAATTCAAATCCACAAGGAGTAGAAAACAAAAAATATGGTAAGTCTCGAATTTTTTTTACGTACTTTCTCCTGCAGATTAAAGAAGCGAAGTAAATTGAATTTTGGACTATGCATCATGAAAAAATTGACAACTGTGAGCATTCATGTGCACACCTGTTGCACTAATGATAAAAAATGTCGTGAATAATTGTATGATAAATACAATGTTGTACACATTTGAACACTCCAACTGAACTTTCACACTTGTTCACTAGCTGAACTCGACCACAGTAGACACGTACAACTGAATATCCAATATCATATCACGATACACGACTCGCTGTAATAACAATAAAATATAATAATGATGAATGTTTAGGAAGAATGCACATGAATAATTTGAAAGAGTAAACTGCGGGTATCAAATGAATTGTGTTCCCAATACAAATCCATTTGTATTCTCTTTCATTGAACTGTTTTTATGCATACAACTCTATGAAAGGATGCATGGATGAATTTATTGAGTGACTGACTATATCTGTTGTACCATCACCATGTCGGCTGCGGCAACACACTTTGAAACTTCAAATAAATGGTCAAAATAGAACCA
The DNA here is from genome assembly GCA_034699125.1 of Gisinianus flammeolus. Lineage (NCBI taxonomy): Eukaryota > Metazoa > Arthropoda > Collembola > Symphypleona > Katiannidae > Gisinianus > Gisinianus flammeolus. The sequence continues at coordinate 19,535 of JAIUND010001349.1, read as the reverse complement.
CAAAATTCAAAAGCAGTCACAAAAAACAAAAACTTAAAAGCTTATCGGTCTTTTGTGCGCATTCCTAGAACAAGTAAGTACGAGTAGATATATATCCTATGTATAGTCAGTCAGTATACGCAGTTTAATCTTGTAAAGTCTGTCTTTTAAAGATTACGTAATTTCTTCGAGTACAAAGATACTCTCTACCACATGACAAAACTCGAGAAGTAGGTCACTGAAGTTCGCGAAAATAACTCAATGCCGACCAGGAAAGCGCATGAATAAAGTCCTTAAGTATCGTACGTAAAGACGGTCATATTTTAATATTTCCTATAGCTATATAGTTAGAACAGAAATAAAATAAGATGATTCCTTTTACTTTAAAGAAACGCACAAGAAGCCAAAAATCTTATCACAGAAAATCTGCCATCATCACCATCATCTGAAGAAAAATGTAGAATGCTAATGAAATTCCTCTATGCCAAGTCTTAAATGTATAGTTCAATGTACATTTTAAAAGTATCAAATAACCTGTAAAGTCCACAGTCACCCGATTTTAATTTTCCTGTACTGATTATTTAATGTAAGAACTGGTCTATTTGAGGACTAATCATTTCCTACTGGTATGCTTCATTTCAAATGTAATATAATGTAACTTACACATATGAAATATTTTGCACCTGAATAATCCATGATTATGGAATTTTTTCCCCGATTCAAATATGATTTTTAAAAGTAAAAAGTAGTAGTAAAAATGCACTACAGATTTCAAAGTACAATGAAATTAAAAACAGCATTAGAATCTGTATCCACAGTTTCACAACAAATGTAGCTTTCAATATACATGGTAATAGTAGTTATATACATATAAGACATTTATGTCTTTATAAAGAAAGCGGCAACACCCGGTCTTTTAATAAAAATAATTATAGACATGTAGCAATACAAAGACTGATTTCCATGAGAAATAATCGAGTTGGTTTAGTTGGATTTGACGATTTTCTCACATTGGTAGTATTACGATTGTTATTGGAGACTAGACGTAACAAATACTAACAAGTACATGAATACTCAACTCTTACAAGTATTCCGATTAGATGTAAGACAAAGCTAGTAAAGCTACTATACCTACTTCAAAACCCAGCCTGACGTCATATTCAATTTGAAATAGGATAAAATAACAAGTGGCAAAAACTCGTTTAATAACTCTACGCGCTTTTAAATTTTGGCCATTTGTGATGCCAAGCCTAACAATACAATACATGTATGCGGTCAGAAGCTACATCAATGAAACAACACAAATAGTAATTGCAGTGTGGAAGCCATTGTAGTAGCGTATACAGCAGCAAAAAAAAATCATATTGCATGTGTTGTGTACTATATGTACGTTTCATGAACTGCAATTTTCCGTATTCATTATCAATGCATGACTTTTCTTGGTGTCTTTCCACTCAATTTCTATAATAAAGCCTTTCATTATTTTTTACTTTTTGCTGCTTCTTCTTTTAATCCGCAGTAACTCGCGGCTGAGACTGAATTTCCTGTCAAATTTAATTGCACATGACATTTAAAATTACAGAACAGTAGTGATTCACTACTGGTGAATAAATAGTACATGTGCGTTTCATGTAATTAAATATTATCAGGCTTCATTACCGTCAAATATTTGTTTTCAATGTGGCAGTAATTGCCTTTATATAACCTCATAATAAGAAGTATATATATACTATATACTTCTTATAAGAAATAGCTTTTATGTACAGGAAGAAAAACAGAAATGCATACAAATATTCACGTTCAGTTTTGTATTCCGAATTTACATGAAGAAACAGCAATTCTGCTTCAAGAAAAAAAACTTTGAAGTTAAAAATGTTTCTACTTTCACAAAACTCAAACGTTTGAAATTATTACTTACAGTATTTTTACATTCTAGCTACGAGATTTGTGGTAAGACGTAAACTGTGAGAATATTTACCATGTCGTTATAAATTACAGTAACTTTCAACAACCGAAAAGTCTTCATCTTACTTACTGGTTTCAAAATGAGGTTACTTTAAATTATAATTAAATAGGAAAATTGACTGCCTTAGTTTCCCCCCTCGAAATTTCTAACATGCTTTGGTAACAATCCCCAGAAGAAATTTCCACAACGAATTCACTTATTTAACGTACCTAATTTCTACGTCACATTTCTAACACTTTTCATGTCAAGTCGAAAATAAAACTCTCAGCATTTACGTAGAAACTCAATGCGATAAAATCTTAATATCTAATCCAATCACAATTAATCAAATTTTTCTTCAAGAAATACTCCTTGGCTCAAGCATAGTGAGCTTAATTGAGAAGCCACGAGCGATCACTGTTTCACATTGTACCAAAGTACATGCTCCTCACTTTTACACGTACTGCAAAATAAAATACGCTATGCACACGAAATAGTGAATGTTCATATACCTACATGAGGCTCCACTTACATTCACTACAGCTAACATTCAAAATGCTGCTTCTGCAGTCGTCTTCAATTTGTATATCTAAACAGTTGGAATAAAACTTTTACCCTAACACAATGCCCTATCAATTTCACAGTAATCACGAATACTTAGGAAATCACGAAGCCAACGCTATAAGTTTATGACTATTTTATAGTATATTATAAAACAATACATTTTGAAACAAATCGCGCCATCCTAGTTCTCTAATGTTATACACTTTTCACACTAAGGGACTCGAATACGACAAGAAGAAACAACAACTAAACATATATATCGTCTGTTAAGTTCATAAACGAACTATAATTATTTTCCTTAATTTCGTTGACCTGCTGCAAAGGTCAAACGGCTCAAGATGGGTCTTTGGGTCCTGAGACATTATTATCTGCCATGACCTTTTCTGTCACCCTGAATTTTTTCAGAATTTTACCCACAAAGACGGACGCAGTAGTAGCATTTCCGCAAATTAAGGAAAATCGTTATAGTTCGTTTGTGAACTTAACAGACGATATGTATATTTTATGTTTATTTATTTATCTCTATGTCGATAATTTTTTCTCTCTGCTAGAAAGTCAAATCATTGAAACGCAATGCAATATATTGAATGATTTTGACAATAAAGTCTCACTAAACTAATCCAAAGTTAGGTGTCCTTTATCTACATATATAGTTTAAGAACCTTCATCTAATAGACTGAATGATTATAACATGCAAAATATTACCTTTTGAGTTTTGAGAACCCAAGAACGTGTGCGTCTAGTGTTCCTTTTGGTATTTGAGTTCCCTGAGGTAGCCGTTTTTGAGCCAACGGAAGTCGTTTTAACAACACCACTTTCACCGTCTGCATTTGAAATCCCGGTTGTGTTATGAGAATTGTTATATTCCATTGAGGCATTCGTATTTGTAACTACACACTTTGTTGACTTTGGCTTTTTTCCACTACCACTGCCGACACTTGATTTCCTTAGCTGAATCTGATGAGTATACGTAGCTCCACCACATGGCGTGGTAATTGCAATGCATGCAATTTTTTCACCTCCAGCGACGGATGCACATAATTCTGAACTATACTCCTCCTTCTCGTCGTCAGCGGACAGTAGTAATTCATCCACAACACTCACGCTATCCACAACTCCCTTTGTATTCACCTTGACGAGTAATTCGGCATTTTGAACTAACTGGTCAATTTCATCAAAGTTTTCGAGACTATGCAACTCTTCTTCGTCTTCGTCTTCACCGTCCATATCAAAGTCGAACTCCAGACTGGCAAAACTTTGTTCATTCACTTGTGTAGTAGTTGTTGTTGGCTGTAGGAATTCTTGGCCAAAATCCAAAGCTTCATTCTTTTGGTCTGCACCAATTCCCATTAAATCCATACCGTCATGATTTGGAATAATATTCTCACTCCCGCTCTCTGTTTGTTGGTACTGATTCACTTCAGGCTCCGTATCACTATTATGTTTGAAATAGTAAGTGGAGATGTTTTTCGGAACCCCCAATTTCCTTTTCATCCCGACGCTCTGACTCGCATCGACGAAAGTGTAATCGACGACTGAGTTTGGTACAGGGAAATCCTATTCAAGTTCAAAGTCTCATTAGTTTATCATCATCATAGTATTACATAAAGACAACTTCATACAGAACTATTAAACTTTCAACAAATTTGCTTTTGACATACAATATTTCTCATTGTCGTATTATGGATATTTGGATATACCTAACACATTTTCCTTCACAGCGTATTGCATTGGAATTTTCTCGCAAAAACTATTGTTATAGAATCTTTTTGAATAAATCTCAACCATGTTTTAACTGCACAGTTCAAAATCTCGTGTGTCGTCTAAACTCACATTTTGCATTCAAATAGAGCAGAAATTATATCACCCGCATAAATATTTATTTTTAAAATCCATTGCACTACTATGGACTCAAACAAAATATTCTTCACAATACTATGCACAGATTGGTATTCTACTCGTATTCTAGACTCGTGCGGAGAGGCGTTTCTTTGCATGACTACATTGAGCAACTTGCATTCTAACTCAGGCTAAAAATGCAAACTTACGCCTACGCATTTAAGTAAATTGTTAAATTATAATTAATGGCCTCGGACAAAAAAAAACTAAATCTTCAATAAGCGTGTCGACTAGAGTACTATTGTACAAATAGTCACGGCTCCTTATTAATTTCGTAAATTTTCACCATTAGATTAGAATTTTTAATTTTCCTTATAAATACACAGCGTAAAGAATCTTTGACTGAAGTTAGTCCGCACTTTTCAAGGTTTGATTTTTTTAGTAAGCTCACAACATGGTAGAAACATTAAATACGGATTACGCTGTCGTTTATTGTTTTACGAACACTTAAACTGATGAAATAAAACCCACACACATGCCTGTGAATGTAGACAATATTAAAATGTCTACGGGGCGAGGTTTAAACGTTTCTTTCTTACACTTGAATCCAGGGAAATACAACTGTAATAAAGTAATAATACAAATATATAACTAAAAACGCTTCGCGTTTCCATTATATTTCCTATAATATTTATATTAAACTGCTGATATGATGCTGACAGTGAGAACTACGCCAAAGTCTGTCAAGAGTAATCCGTCATCATGAAAAAGTGTAGAGCCAATGGCTCTTCGTCACAGAGCAATCTAAGAGGAATACAGATAATCACGCCTGGAAATGTTTCTTAATTACGTTACTAAGCTCGGTTTGCACCCCCTATGCAATTGTAGTTGGTAGGAAAAGGTATATACTTGTCTTCCTACTTATTACGTACCCTCATCCTCTCTTTCTTTCCTACCTGCCAATACTCAACAAGTATTGCTGCAACTATTTACAAATATAATATGTGTACTACCGCATACATGCATTCAGTTACTTGCGCATATTAAAATGTATACTGGCAAAGTTATAATATACTTTAAAACGATTTCAATTTAGAAATGTTAACCAATCACGTACATCGGACAACGACGTGAAAACGCGTGCTTGCCTACATTCTCTAATTATCATAGTCTTTAATGTGAAACCGGGAAGTTGTAATCTCCCAATCTCTAAAATTATGAACGATACAGTATATAATTTAGATGACTAATTGAATGGGTTCAAAGAAAAAAATATTATGCTCACAGACTGGTTGAAGACACTTTCAGTTTCCTGGCTTTGTCCCATGTCCCAGTCGTCACAGTCATCTACAACAGTATGGATACTGCTAGTAAAGCTCTCCTTGGTGAGCGAGCCACCAAAATTTTCTGTACGTTCCGGATCCACAGACAAATATTCTTCCGTATTACCAATGTCCTCAGTCTGAACGGCTGACGGATTTTTATCCGAGTTGTCCACAGGGTCACGTACTTCAATTGGCACAGGAGAAAAACCAAGCCGAGGATATTTTGTCAAAGGCTCGTTGTTATCTTCATCGCTCTCCCACTTTTGTGTAAAAAGACCACTTCGTTTATCCTAGAAAACAAATATTGAATTTTCAATGTAGTGTAAACTTTTTAGACAAAAAAACTCGAGTTTAAAATAACACGGTAACATATTTTTTATAATACCGACATAATATCGTGTGAAGTTGGTTTACAAATTGTATACTAGAAAAATCTCATCACGAGTATGTATTATTTTTTCTAAACATCTACACTACACAGTATGTACTACACACATGTCCGCATCCGCATACACTAGGGTACTACACAACTTGAAATGCCAAGGAGGTTTGTACATGGTTCTGTAACTACACATGATGAACAGAAATATTCAACTTGGATATTAATTTTGTACATATATATAGATACATATATAATATATAACTATATACATACGTATTGTATTATATAGTATGTGATTGCGATTATTAACATGTAAAAATTCAATTAAACACACAGAAACTGAATATTGTTTGTATAGTTCCTCTGACACTAACTGTTATATATATTTACAATATGTGTGTGAATGTAGTACAATGGTGAGTGGCTCACTGACTAGCCACTAAGTAAATAAGAGCAGACCAACTTTCTCAAATTACACTGTTGCTTCACAAGGAAACACTTTCCTCCATACTGAATACATTTCCAAGTGAACATAAGCTGGGACTTAGGGCTAGTGACAGTGAAACGTAGATCTCTCTCTCTCTCTCTCCGTCACATTTGTATAGTTAAAAAAACCTCACATAAAATCTAAACTTGAAGCTTAAGTAATAACACTAAAACACGGACACTATAGAATAGAACATGCAGACTTTCATTTCACATGTATATCCTACACCTACCAAGTTAACCGATACATGAATGTAAATACACTGGGTAAAATCACATATGCTGCTCACAGTCGAACCCCATGCGGTCAAGTCTCAGTAACATTTGTTGTAGTTGTTGCATGAATCCTTCCAATACCATTTGCATCATGATATACACGAATCGTTTCCAACCCTGATTTATCCAACAAAGTCCTCGGAGTCACAATTTTGTCTATCTCTCTCCCCCGAGATAATATAACGTGATAAAAGCCTATAGCTATTTCATTTGAATCTATATTATTACAATTTGAAAATGGTATAAAACTGCAGTGAGAATCGGTGTTATCTAATCAATAGTTTGATTGCATTCTATTTTTCCATCATTATCACTGTTACGTATCTTGAACTATTGTGTATTCATTCATCCTATGTATTTGTGTAGGTACAAAGACCAACTGCTCACCTCAAATACAATCTCCTGACCTGCAGTTTTCAATCAGTTGGTTTGTGTACCAGCACTACCTTTCTATTTTTCAAATGTATTTATTTATTCAAACTGAAATACAGTTTGTTTTAAATCAATGTTTTAACAGTTGATAGTTCCAACGAATGAATGCGATCATGTGAACTCTTTCGCAACAGTTTTTTTTTAAATTTGAATGTTTTTAAAGTAATTAAATTATTTATTTAATTAATTATTCTTGTCTTATCAATTCTAAATTTGATCATCACAGACGCATTTTAAAACATCCCGTGCTGCTCAGTAACTTAGTAAGTGCTTACAGTTTGACACCTTCACAAACTCCCCCGTCTTTCCGACTAAGATTTGCCCTTCTTCAATGTTAAGGACGTCTTTCACATATTTAAATAAATAGTCAATACTCAACTCATCTCGAGTACATGATGACGAAGAAATTGACGCCTTTTAGTTATTCGTGTCTCGTCAATAATATCTTCAGCCTTTCCCGAAGGCACGAATAAACTGCCCACTGTCAAATGAAAAACCTTCGAATGATGTTTTATGGAGTATATACATGAATAAATGAACATATTAGTACATGTCTAATATGTACTAATGTGATTTCAAATGAGCAAGTTTTCTGCTGCAACCGACTACACACAAAATTAACCAGTAAATGTCTATAGTTACTAATGTTATTATGGATTCCTTTAGATTGTAGAAATTCTGTAATTTAATTGGATTTAAAGTTCCAATGTCAGTGTCTCATCATCATCATCAGTCAAATGCATTTTAAAGCTCGCAAATGTTTCATCCCACAGAAAATCATGTTGTTGTAAGTCATTCATGTATTGCTTATGCTTGGTTTTCAAATAAAATTTCCAGAGTCCAAATACGGATAAAAGTACTTAAGAATGACAGTAAATATTTATTACGAGTCTTAAACGTTACACGATATGTCGTTAAATACCATTCGAGATTGCATGCTTTGAAATTCAAACGCTCTGGGAAATGCTACAAGTAAAGTATTGTCTGGATTACTATGGATTCATTCGTCCACGTCTGATAAATTGTTTACTTTGTTCCCTTTCGAACGTTTTTTCTCACACTCTACATATACATGATTTACAGTTAGCAAAAAGGCCAGCGTGCACAGACAGTGGAAATGCAATAAATAAATATATAATAATTATGTAAGACATCCAAAGGGAAATAACGTGTAGTCAATTATTACTGGTCATATACATATCGTACATGGTACATGTACGTAAATAAATACATAACATGAAAGACATAACACAAGTCTTAAGCACAATGAACCCCGAAAAAAACTTTCTAGCCAAAATTTTGGGCATTTACTCAAGATGAAGAAGAAAAAAGAGAAGACCATGGTTTCATTTGCGTTCACCACCATAAAGTATACTTATTAGCAAACAAAAAAACACAAAGTGGGACATGTTCTCCGACACAAGACACGGAAATACGAAAGCATGTACGCAAAACCATCTTCCCTTGCTCTCACGCTCAAGATTTCAGCAACTTAGCACATTTCCAATCTCCCATGAGCACCAAATTGAGGATGTACGCCATTGTACGCTTTACTCTTTACATATATTAAAAAACATGCACACAACAATATGCTGTATCGCGCCAAAGACAAAACTATTGTTCTGAAACATCAAACTTCAACAAAAGCCTCGAACCAGTTTTATCACATACTGCTTTGACTCAATTCAAAGACGTTTATTCAAATTCAAATTAAACTCATATTTATTCATTGATGCCAGTATCAAAAAGAAAAATATACGAATGAAGAATTATGAATGTCATAACATTTTCACACGTTCGAGTTTTCGTAATCATTCTATCATCATCATCATCGACATTGTCGTCTTCTAGGTTTGGCTGGCAATAATTCTTTCAAAAATTTCCACAACCAACACACTGTACATATTGTAAGTATAATAATCAAGTCGACGCTTCACATTGAAGTTTCCATATTTTTTATGAACTTGTCTCATTGCTATCGGTATGCTGTCGGTGGTACAAACAGTGTATGTAGAGAATCCATTGGCTACTCAAACCAGCTTCCTGCATAAGCAGTCATTTTATCAAATGAATCTATATTATTAATTACTATATATTGGTAAATCATTTTATGTGAAGTACACCTTTGGAGCACGAAACTACTTACTCAGATTTTCTCTGCCCAATGTGAGAACAATCAAGAAAAAGGCGGAATTAAAGATCAAATTTATGGCTGTGTGGCATGGTAGGCCATTTACTGTACTCAATCTATTATCGTATGCATACTGTTGCATACACATTACATACACAATACACATACCTAAACCTACCTACATTCAATAAAGTATATTCTCTTTTCTAAATGGTAAGAATTCGAAATATTCTTTAGCCATTGCATTGTATGTATCACATCTAGCACATTTTCAGAACCAAAGTATTTTAAGATGAGAAATGTTAAATGTTAAATGATCCCTCCACCTGAAACAAAACTCTCTCCAGTTTGAAGTAAATTTTTTCAAAACAATGTCGCTTCGAACTGAATTATACATAAAGATTTCTATGTAACCATATGAGCGTGGCAAATGAATTCCATGCTGGAAAGTCTCAGCTCAAATCAGTACACTGAGTATAAGAACCAAATAATTAATAATAGCTTCACTATAGTCCTATAGCCATTTACAGAACCAGATAATGTACTATGTATGTAGTATGTATGTATTTAGTATGTATTTAGAATGATTGAAGAAGCATGTCAGATTATTTTGATGTTGGATGAAACCATTGAGCATTTTAAAAGGTTTTCCTTTGTAATAAATATTCGTCACACTGTACAAGTAAAAGTCCGTAATAAAAAAAACGAAAAAAAATGTAAGTTTCCCGAAGGCTTGTGCCTCACAACATTGAAATATCGTGATAGTTAAGCAAATACACACGTGTTCAGCATGTAAATGGGAAACTCTGCTGACTTTGACTGAACAAATACAAACACCTCAGGTCATCCGTCCATCAATGTAAGTAAGTTGTACGGCACATCTGTATAATATAATAGCATACTGTGGGTACGGGCACTGGTTTTCTATCATTCGAGTGTTGCATAAAGTCTATGCATTTTGAAGAAAAGAATTTACATTTGTAACCCTCCCTGTGTGTACGTACGATATTACTACATATACATACATTATACATGGTATTTGATAATATGTACACAAGGGATATATAAAATGGTCAAAATGGAGAGTCCAACCCACCTTCTCTCCTATATACATAAAAGACCAGAACGTGAACACGATCCAACGACTGATGACACTGAGAAATTCAACCATTAACTTTTTGTGGCCAAATGACAAACTGACATGATAGTCCCATTCCGAATATCGGATCAAACCGAGATCGCAAGGTATAAATTTACTTCATTAAATACAACATTCAATACACGCTTGAAATGACAGAATTAGGTATGTATAATAGGCAAAGAAATTACCATAAAAAGAATAGAAAACTACCCCGTTCAACTCATGAAATATTACAATATACCCTTATCTTTAGTACAGATGAAATCCCAACAAAATGAATAATTTTAATTAATTAATGTCATTTCAAACTACAATAATTTAAATGACAAATTTCTAAAATGTAATTTCATGAATGTGTAGAGCCCATCAAATCGTGATTATCATGTTGTATCCAAAATGTAAAACTCCACACTGCACAGTTGGGAAACAATTGAAGGTAACTATACTGGGACTACAAAACAGCCAACCACTACGTATTTGAACAAGTTGAATAAATTGTAAAGACCGAGTTTACAATTCACGTAAATAACATATAAAGAGATCCATCCATCCCTTATAAGACTATTGTATCCCAACATTATTCAAGCTTTTCTCTCAAAGAATGTATTTTCTCACAGCAAACTAACAATAAAAACCCCGGTGGTTTTTGGTTGGAATTGTCAAGTTGATTATTATATACAAAACCATGTGCAGGTTACAATACACTCACAAACTCTACAGTTTTACGCGTAACAAAAATATTCTGCATGCAAGCGCGTAATTTAGAGGCCAACACAGTCACGGATTAAAGTCTGTAACTTGATTCTTATATCGCTCCTGCTCGTCGTATTGTATGTACTGTCAAAGTAATTTTTCTTCATCCCAATTGGATTTCTTTCCTAATCAAATTCAAACCAAACCAATTTCACTACGTAAACTAAAAAGATTCTAAACACTCATGCGAGCGATAAATACGAAATACTCTCATTTACAGACAATCAGTGTCATTTCCCCATGATTCGAAAACAAATTCTCAATCCTATAGAAAAATCCCCTCAAATGGTAAAACTAATTGGACAAAAGAAATAATCTGCTACTAATTCAAGCTTGGCATACTTTTTCTATTCAATATATAGTCCATGTTTTTATTTGTACTCGAAACAAATTATCCCCGAGAATTTTCCATTCGTTCGTGGCCTCAGGAAATACAGAAGACAAGTTAGCTAAAAGTACCAACAAGCCTTCTGTTATCATTTCACAATGCGTAACAGTAAATGCTTATGTATGATGTACAGAGGCAGGTAAAGTCTACGATCGATTTATTTTTATTCTCGTCCCTGAACCCAAAATACTATGTTTTCAGAAAAAATCAAGGCAACAAGTTTTAAACTTTACTTTGCATATTATTGGTTTCTCGTGATGTACATACTCTTTGTATTTCCGTGTGATGTGTACGTATTTCTACGTATAGATAACTCAACATTCTGACCACAAAACTTGTGGAAACTCTAAGAAATATAGACTGAAGCAATATGTAACTGCTAAAATTAGAGACAAAACGAACAAAACATGAACGCACAAGTATGTATGTGTCCATGGATAGGTTGCTCTAAATATTTGCATGAACGCAACAGGAACCCAATAAAATTTTGACAAAAAAACTAAATTATATATTCCTAATCGGGCGTCAAAACTACCTTCACTTTATTTGAGCTCTCTCATCTAAAGTTAAATCAAAGTGTTCTCTGCAACAGTATTTTATATATTTATTTACTGATTTCAGAATCACATTGAAAGTCAATTATTTAAAATCATGATATGGTGCCCTGAGTAGACAGACTTATTGGCAGTTATTGGAAATATTCTTGAAAGCCTTGTTCTTATTGTACAATGTACATAGTTATTATAATAATAATTCCATGTACGTGTTATAGATACATATCAAATTTGCGATTCCTTTTCTTGTAATACAGACACTCAGACACTATATTATATATCACTAGGCAATATAAAAACTGAATTCGATTTCAACTTGGATAATATGTAAAATTTAGCTTTGCAGTGAATTTCATCAAAGTATGAAATACTCTCATACAAATGATGCACTATAATTGAATCTAGTTGAGAAAAGAGTTAGGCACAACCCACAACGTTGTTGACGATTGTCTCGCCCTCACTGTATTAAGCTCGGTACATACATACTACATACATAACTACATAGTACTATGCACAATGTACATACACATTACAAAAAATAGATATATTTTCGTAGACGCAAAGCATTACATGCATGTGTCTATTCCTTTCACATCTTTACTAAAAAAACTATGAAAATCGTTAGCGTATGAAGGTTTGAACACATTCCGGAAAAAAAGTATAGGTATAATGAGAGTAGAAAATATCCGCTGGTGTTTTTTTATTGTTCTGTGTTATGATTATGAGTATAGGTATTAGGTATGTATTTCATGTATTTGTTTTATAGCTCTCGGAAATATTTGTTGGGATGACCATGTCTCTACTTCTTGCCTACTTGTTCATTCGAATGCCCAAATAACTACAAGTGGGAATGATTATTACATTTTCAGACACCCTTCGTTCATAAGATATGCAAACATTCCTTTTCTCCAGTGCGATAACGCGAGAGCCGAGAAGACACAAAGTCTCCTCATTTGGTATTCAAATGGCTCTTCACTAGCCTTAAAAGCTTTCAAGCTCACGCTGGTATGGACCATGGGTCCCTCCAATGTAGCATAATAACCAGGATAAAAGTCCAAGGCCTAAACTAATTTCAATTTCCATTCAGCTTCTGAAATTCAATCACATGATTATTTTTAATTGATTTTGTAGGTTTGTTTGTATTGGAGAAAAATTGAGTCTCGTATGCCATCATCATACAAATTCAACTGCTCACTCAAAATACATTTTACCGATGTTTACGGTGTTCACTACAATTAAATATTAAATAGAATTGTAATTTGCATTACTCTCTGTGACTGGTAAAAGTTAATATGACATAGTAGATTTTAGCCGAAATATAGTTGTAATTGTAATACCATCGGCACTTTTAATTGTGAAAAAAATGAATATGAAGGTGAAATAAAAACAAATAATATACCATAAAGATTCAATTATTCAATAATTATTATTGTAATAACATAAAAAGACTTGACTTACGTGTCTGACGGTCCTTTCTCGGCCCTTAAGAAACTCAATGTATTCCACAACACGGAGAACGAGTTGAAGCCAACGTTTTTGCAGTCTCTCTGCAGTTCTCACAGCCGCATCAGCCCCTCGACCTTGGCTTTCAAATAATCCTTTGAGCGTTGTGTGGACTTCCGCTGATTTTCCGTCAATCTCTGCTTGCAAAGCCTATGAAATAAATAAAAAGATTGAAATATGGATATTAATCGTATAAAGATGTTTTTATTATTGCAAAATTTCCTTGTTTCATTTTTTCTTTTGATTTTTCTCCATAAAAATCCAATAAAATCGTAGAGTGTTGTAGTCAAAATATTATAACGTGTACACACGATTCAATTATATACTCCAAGTTTTTTTTTGCACTGTATAATTTCAATAAGTTCTTCTAGCCTTCCCCTGAAGCTAAACCAAGATATCATATGCCTCAAGAAACTTTCTTAAAGCTATCATCATAATAGACTCGCATTAATACACAACATCACGATTTTTTTTATATAATATAAAAAAATTTCATGTTTTAATTTGTTTTGATATTTATGACGAGATTTTGCACTTCACAATCCCTACGCGGCGTAACATCTTTTACACACAGCGGCATTCAAACTCACTCTTTAATTACAACGCCTGCAAAAACTTCATTAAAATATGTACGTAGATGGACGCTTATTAATAGTGTATTCAAATCATCAAATCATATAATACTATGATATACTGCACAACAATAATCCCAACTTACGATTACAAATCAAACATGTCTTCTCCATCACGATTTACCATCGTATTAACTATTACCTATCATCGTCGATGAATTATTATGACGAAATAATGTCTTACACGTCTATTTTCTACCTGGCCAACCAAAATAAAGGTTCAGTCACTTGTCAATGAATTTTTTGACACGTTAAAAAAAGCAGAAAGAAAATGTTCAAATGCGCTCTTAGTCACAGGCTTGCATGTATACATGAAAATATCTGAGCCTGGCAAAATGTTTGGGCATATTGTGTGAACAAATGTGAACTGTCAACTTGATAATAATTGAACACTGGATTCAACAAGGTTTACTGTTGCGAGAGGAACTCTGTTTTGTTCCTTCAACTTGAGCTTACTCACGAGCTCATCAAAAATTTAAATAATTCTCTAAATAGCACTCACATCCATACCACCCATGCACTCACAATTATCATCCTGAAAAGACTCTATACCCTTTCACTCCTTTCAGCTCTCAAATCAAGATTAAAAGAATTGTTGAATTGTTCTCACTGCTATAGAATAGCAAAAAACCTCGTTTACCCGTACCTAATATCATTTCTGTTGCTCTCGCGTATATTTAAAAACATTTCTCGACGAATTCACTCGAGTTATTCCGCTAAAACTCTTGAAGATAAAAATTTACAAGAGAAAATAATTTCGATTGAACAATGTATTTGTCCATTGCATAGGTATGAATTATGAATGACTACTCCAACTCCCTAAATTTTGTATGAAAATTGATGACGGAATTAATTTTCACAGGAAGTTCATGTAAAATAATAATACACATAATATCTCAATATGAAGACAACCCTGCCCTGGTGCATGCACCTACTTTTGAAAATGGAGTAAAACGAAGGAATGTACAAAAAACCATCAGGCAGAAGTACACGAAACAATTTAAGCTGCATAGCATTTCCCATATGTATGGGAAACAAGACGAAATCCTACCGAACCACACGTAACACAGAGACTGAGAATAAAAAATGTGAAGGAAATGTACATATTATTTATTTTTTTGTTTGCATAATATATCTGTAAATATGTAATATGATTATATGATTAATGATATTATTGGTCCCACGAAATTATAGTCTAGATTTGTGTTTCCTTGACACATTATCCCAGTGAAATGAAGAAAATATAACCCAAATGATTCAACTATGTACATATAATACGTCTTTCCTTCTTCATATCACTATGCTCATTAATTTCACTCAAGCCGCGGCCACAAAAGAAGTTCAACAGATATCAAGTAAGTAAGCCAATTTTTGAAAGTATGTACGTTATACTGCCTCTATAGGCGGCAGTGCCTAGACCTACTACTACATATTTATATTGTTGCCTTCTGCTTGCTGCCTACCTACCTGCACCTACCTATGTATTATTATCCATCAACAAGAGTCCGCTATTTCCGCATTTAATTTGTTCAGACACGGTTCATTAAGGGGAAGTCCCGTTAGAATTTCAAATTACGCAGAACTTTAAAGCATATAACATCCTTTACATCACCTCAACTTATAACATACTCTATTACAAGAAAAGCACGAGGAACTCGATTCACAACTAGAAAAATATTTGCAAATGCTCCTACCTTGCCGTCTTCAGTGATGTTATACATATCACTATTTCACCAGTCGTCATTCATACAGCCAGAGTAAATAGCTACCAAGTACTATGTACAAATACACTGCATTTATTTCTTTGAACTAGTTATTCTGACTTATCTCTGCAGCGAGCTCAACTAACTATCAAGAATTGACTGTCTCAAAGCAAAACTGTACTATCAATTTTTTTTGTGTGGATCCTGTATCGCTGAGTTAGCTTCTGTGCCAAGTTAATAATTCAAAACAAACGGTTTGGTGTCTACTCAACGTTCAAATAATTCGAGTCGTAGACAACGAGTCAGTTGGAGATATTATTTATGCCCCGCCGTCTACACACACAAACGCATGTTTGCACCTTTATTATCTACTACTCTTTCCCTTCAAGCTAAAGCCAACAATTGAAACAACCAACTCGCATCACAATAAAACAACGACAGCGAGCACTCAGATCCCAAGCATATGACACAGATATCTTTCAATTCTTCTTCCACTCTTTATCTCTCTATCCATAAAATCTCTAGATTCGGAGATGAACTAATCATAGAATCAAATTAGGACTTGCCATCTTTGCTCTCTACTTATTACTTATAGGTATAGATACTCTCAAGGTAATTCCGGTACTTCTTCCCCTATCTGCGAAATTACAGAGACACCCCAATACCGCCATACACATGTAATATATTGTACATAGATAATACATATATAAACATATATACAAGATACAACGCTTAATTTGCAATCCATTTGTTGTTTTGACTTCACCTAGTTTTTTTCTAGAGACATTACTTGGTTAGATTAAATGTTTGTAAGAATTTCAGCATCCGTCAGATAATTTCTAGTCACAAGCATGACATCCTACACCATAAAACTGTCACTGTTTTTATTCTTTTATTTGTATTTCTATTATTCATAATTTGCAAATTAGGCATCATAAGTAATTGTGAATACATCTAAATGTTGATATACAACAAAAATCTCTTTAAATGCATACAAACAAATTCTCTCTGGATAATTTTATGTTAGTTGTTTCTGCATGATTTGACAATAAGATTACGAAAGCGTCAGCAAAAATCGCTCACTCATTCACTAAATTATATAGGCATGCTCTCAGACAGCTTGTACATGTCTAAGCATAAAGTGTGAAACCATGATGAAGAATTCTCTCAAACGTTCACAACAGTAAAGTTTTTTCTAGGTAGGTAACTACAACTACCAAACCAACTAGGCAATCAAAAAGAGAGAAAGTTTTAGCACTTAAATCTCCTAATGTTGAGGGTAAATAAATACTCATCCTCAGTTTATTTACGAACATAAATTAGACTAACCCTAAATTCAAATTCTGTTCTGCCTTACTTGAGAGACACACCAATGCAACCAGTGTGATTCAGATGCCACTACCTCAAACAGCTCTCAGGTTAAGAATTTGATAGCAAATGCTCAAGCCCTTTCCATTTCGAGTCCTAATAATGAAGATAGTGAAGATACCTACTTAAAATTATAATGTAGAGAAATCTATAACGAATTGATTTAGATGAGAAGAGAACCGATACTGACAGACGTACAATTTATTTGAAACTCGTTCATCTACATGCTGCCGAATATTCTCTTGGACGTCCCAAGAGAATATTCGGCTACTTCTGTAGTATATACATTCACTATTCAGTGTTTACTTCCATTTTATATACCACTTGTCAGTCCTCAAGCTGAATGTTGGCATAGTCGTATAGCGGTATAGTAACATAATATATTATATAGGTATCGTATCAGTCTCAGTCTCAGTAAGTATATTATGTCTATGTTAATTAAAGGTTAAATTATGAGTTGGCAAGTTAATAATTATTTATTTGTTGCCGATACACATTGACTACGTTGCTCACCACCACAAAAAAAGTAGGCATTTAAAATGTATTCCATTTCAAAAAATAATAATAATGTAATGAAAGCGTGTATGAACGAGATTATACTGATTGAAATTGGTTACGTTTTTTTATAGTCGCAAATAGTTAGAGAAGAGAATATTATGTGAACCTTTTCTTTTCCCTACGGATTGAGAATGGAAATGTCAACATCCGAGATGCATAATAACAATATGGATCGCAACTTTTAAACTTTCGCAGACCATTTATAACCCACTAACTTTTATGAGTAATTTTAGAAGCTGATTTATAATAACTAAAATAATACTTTAGTCCGTACGACTGATATTGGTGAAACTTTAATAGGATATTAATTGATACTTTAAATATATATATCGTCCTCGAGGCCCTGTGCAAGGTGCAATATACTAGACGCGTATTTCAATAAATTTGTCAAGTCAATTACTGTGTTAGAAACTGATCACGTTTTCTTTTTCATCACTCAGTCCCAAAACAAAAGTTTTACTCTTCACTTTACGAGAAAATCCAACACGTGAGCTTCCTTATCCTTATCTTGTTCATGCAATTTGCCAGGCACCTTCCAAATAAATATAGACGTTTTCACATGTCTACAAGACAATGCGTATGCATATGCCTGCATTCTCTTATGCTATACTGCCGCCGTTTCTACACGAGAAGGATGCCAAGCATCTAATTTGCAAGCCGTTTCTAGTTCATAAATCTTGCCGTGGAAGTGTGGTAGGTCACCTTTTTTGTATTTCATATACCTACTTGGCCTATAGTTAGGAGCGTGAAGAAAAAGTTTAGTGATCTAGAAACCAATTCTCATTAAAAGGCTGGAAGCCTAATCCACCGGTTTATCACCGCAAAAACATCACAAAATCCAAAACAACAACAACTACTACTACTTTTACATACCCAACTGGTCAAGCTAGCTTTAAATTACAGAATTACCTTCTTACAAGTCTGACACCATGAAACACACCAAATATTCACAACCTTTTCCATCTAATGTATCCTTTTATAAAATCATTAACTCAGCCGAACCTAATAATTAAAACAAATTACAATTACCGATAGTCATCTTTCATACCATCAGGCACATGCTTGACCACTCCTATGTAATCTCTTCATTACCACCGCTGCCTCCCTTTGCATGTTGAAAAGTATTATTTTTTAGCCTCCCAGATTCTAATCAAATAAACTGTACTCAAATAAAAACATTCATTTTCCTTATCATGTCAAATCAGGCTTGTAGCCTCTGAAAAAGTTGATGCTTACTCTGTATGCTTTTAGAATTCAGAGCGATGCATGGCAGGATTAAAACATATACACAAAAAAATATATGAAGCTTTCTAGCTAAAGGAAATGTTGTAAATTGTAGTTCAAGTATTGCTGGAGTAATGAATACAGCTTGAAGGATGTATGGTCTCCGCCTCATGCGTACAATGCGTAAGATACATGTACATACGGAGAATATTCAAAGGCTCGGGTAAATTTCATATATACCCACTATTGGAGTTCGGTCGTGGCTGCGGAGGTAGAGAGTCATAGGTTTTGCACGCTAGTAATTTAGTATTAATTGTCCGTACTTTAAATACTTTAAATTGTTTATAATCGT
>JAIUND010001348.1:0-37248 GCA_034699125.1 Gisinianus flammeolus | reverse complement strand
GGAATCTCCAGCAATTCCTAAGTCATAATTCCAATTCCAAATCTGATTCCTATTCCCATACTATAAATCAGGCTTAAAACGTTGTTTCATTTGCATTCATTTTTACACAAATGTGATAATATCGACGAGTCATTTCACCCCAGTTCTTGAGACTAATACCTTGACGTTAGCTATACACATTCAAATTCAAAGACTCTTCAAAAAGCCTATATAGACTGGAGAAAAGGTAGTCATTTTTAGTCTATGATGTGCGAAGGAATTTTCCATTCACTGTGTTCCTGTATATATAGTTATTTGTGTTATGTTTAGATTTCTAAATGGCATTGTTGATAGACACAGAAGTTCGTAAAATTTTAGAGGCATGTAGTTGTATTCAGTACGAAGAATATTTTACAGGTGAGGAATTTCTATTTTATATTATCTGATCCGATCACAGACTGATCGTATGAAATAAAATGCATGCATTATATACATATACAATAAAGTTGAAAGTGAGAAATTGCCTTTTTTGTTATTTTTCTTTGGAATTGATTTTTTGATTGCCCCATATAAAATATGTATTCCATCTGATCTGTGTACCATAGGTTTGAACCTAGAGAAAGTTGCTCGTTATTCTCTACAGGATTTGTGGAAAATTTTACCCGGGGATTCTGGTCAAATCGCTGCTAGTAAAATTCTAAGAGAACTTGAGCTCCATAATTCTCGTAGTTCCAAATTAAATGAGATCGAGATCAAAGATGATCTCGAGGAATTATCTCCAGATTCATCTCAATCCTCACGCAAACTTTCCTCTCCATCAAATTCAAAATCACCAGGGAAAGATAAAAATGGAAACAGAGGAGTAGTGGAACCAGAAGCCGAGACGGGAACGAACTTACAATTTGAGAATCCTCAAAGTCCTGGGATTGTAAATGTTGATACTCATACTTCAGCCGTAAATGAAGACAGCAGTGGGGATGATGATGATGACGATGACAGTGTAGATGAATATGAAGATCTAGTTTTTCCATCCACTTCCGGTTCAAGTCAACCGTCCATGTCAATACTACCAAAACCTGTAGTTGAGGTCAGTCTGAGTGACTCGGATAATGAGACATCAGAAAATCTTCCAGATAATGCGAGTCAATCACAAACAGAGGAATCCGGCATTTCAAGTACAAATACTGGTCGGTATTCATTTCGAACACGAAATCCCAATCCGTACAAGGTAAATAATTTTTCATTAAGTTTGAACTTATACCTATCTATAGATGGGTATATGCAAACAGCAGTTGATACATTTTTTTTTTTAAATTACTGTTCTCTTTACAGGACGATTCTGATGATGCAGTAAATAGTGATGCTGCAGAGCCGACAGCTAAACGCTCAAAATATTTTGAATCCACACATGAAAAGTTCCTCAAATTGACTCCATCCACAATATCTAAACATGACAAACGACTTCGAAAAGATCCAGAATATATTGACAATATTGCAAGTGTACAAATACCACAGGGAGATTCGCTGGGTTCGAATTCGTTTCCATATTCACATCGTGAAGGTCATGTCTGTGCTGAGCATGATCTTTCAGACTTGAAAATGAAGGAATGGCAATTGTTTTTTAAGAAATGGGGCTCACACGTCAACTCAATTGAATTACTAGTCTGGACTTGGAACTCGGCGAAAAGAAGCAAATGTCAATATAATTTATACAAAATCCTCACTCAATATTGTCCAAATTTAGCGGAACTTCATTTACTCACGAGTGCTACGGGAATTCATTCAGAATCTCAAATCAATTTCCCCGATAGTATCAAATTATCAAATTTGAGAACCGTCAAGGTGAATCATGAGGAGGATTTGAATTACAGAGAAATTCTAAAAGGGATTCTCAAAGCAGCTGTGAATATTAAAGAGATCATTTACAGATTCCACAAGTTTGAGGATGTCAACTTTTTACTAGAACTATTAAATTCTTTCGTCGGCTCTCACCTTCACAATCTCAAACACTTGTCCTTGCGGTCCTTTGCCAAAAATGGGTATTTGAAACGCGAACAATTCCTCACAATAGTAAAATTGGAAGCGAATGGATTGGAAGCACTTGAACTCGGGAATGGACTATGGGAAGACGTGGATGGGACCATTTTTGAAGAAATTTTCCATCGTTTCCCCAAACTGAAGAAACTCGTCATATTTGGGAACTATCAATCAGTTTCAATACCGAAACCAAAAATTGTGATTCATATTCCATCTAAAAACCGTCTGAATGAACCAACTCATTTGGAATATCTTAGTGTCGGTGGTAACTACGAATTTGCATCTGTTTTTGAAGATCGAAATTCCATGTCATCGTACGCATCCCGAATCATCACAATTGATGATGATGATGAAACCAAAGTGGATTTATTTGATGCAAGTTTCATATTCCCCCGACTGGAAAATTTAGAAACCATCATTTTGGGGAATCTTTTCAAAATTGATGAGCTACACTTTTCAAGTTTACCAAAACTCCAAGCATTCCTTGTTGGAAGTCCTTGGCATCTCTCAGTTAAATTCCCACCCGAAGAGTCCCGAAAAAATAATTACCCTTTACTCACACAAATACAACTACCAGACTGTTTAAAAGACTTTTCTTTTGTACAAAAACTATCCAGTCGATTCCCGAATCTAAAAAAATGTTGGATAAATCTCCCGAGTACTCAAGTCCTCCGAACTTTCTTTAAAACTATGGAGAACTCTAAACTGGAAGCTTTCTTTTTGAAAACTCAATTTGATTTTGAATCCACCATCGAGACTTGTCTTCTTGATCGTCCTTCCGAAGCTTTGAGAAGTACCAACGATTTTATGAAGTTGGATGATTTACTTCATTATGGGAAATGGGAAGAATTTGTCAACTTTCACAATATTGAACTTCCTCCAAGAAAACTGACGGATCTGGAAGGGGAGGATTTTGCGGGGATCGGAGCACTCAAACACTTGAAAACACTTCGAATGGAACATGTACCTAGAATTCTACGTATTCCTAAAGGTATATAACTATGTAGCCACACCAACTATTTGTAACACTAATTTGGCTCATAATTTACGCAATGAAAGTTTCACAGAGACGCGTCAAATTTTAATAATGTCATTGTCGTGCGTTGTTTTTATAGGGAACCTTCACTTTACACACTATAAGTGTGAATTTACGAATGAATTTCTCGGATCCCGGAAATATCCCTTGTCTGAAAAAGTACTAAAGCAAATCCACCTCAAGAAAATCAAATATTTTAGTTGGCCCAATTTTGACGTGAGTCTTTTTTTTAGTTCTTGTTTTCTCTACAGATAATTTTTACCTCAAATATGTAATTCAATATTAAATAAAAACCTGCGTATTAAAGAAATGTGGATTTATATAAATAGATTGAGAGATGGGACAGGACAATATTCAAGGATTTACAACGTCCGATTGACTTTGACAGTGACACTGATGATGACACATGGGGAGGGGCATCCTCGTCGTCAAAACGGAGCCGGAAAGGTGAGAAACTGAAAGTTCAAATTCAACCTGCCATGCTCCAAGCCAAATTCAAGCCAAAGGACGAGAAATGATGAGCACTGTCAGTTTGAAACCGAAATCCATGCAATGTTATGTTATTCCATTCAAATGTAGTATTAAATCTAACTCTTGTTTAACTTGAGGATCATACAATGTACGCTAAATCTCACACACATCCGCACTCCTGACTTCATGATGTGCAACATCCCACTGATAATTTAATCTTTTATATTGTGCAAGTGGTATATTTTCCCTTTGATTTTAGAAGTTGAATAAAATTTTCTAATGAAAAAACTTGACCCTTTACATTTTCAATAAGATTG
Source organism: Gisinianus flammeolus (assembly GCA_034699125.1). Lineage (NCBI taxonomy): Eukaryota > Metazoa > Arthropoda > Collembola > Symphypleona > Katiannidae > Gisinianus > Gisinianus flammeolus. The sequence goes on along the minus strand of JAIUND010001348.1, from coordinate 33,408 downwards.
TATAATGAAACGTGCTTATTTTTCCATGTGATGAATATATGAGAATAATTTGATGATGAGAAAGAAAAGGATTTTACGTAACATTCATTTATTCTTTTGACAATGATAAAATCAATGTAAAGTGTGTAATACAGATAAAAAGTGTTCAAAAGTCTTCAAAGTCTGACATTGGACACGGAGATTGTAAAATGGAACCCCTCAATAGTACAATACAATTGTGATTTTTTTTCCTTGAAATACATAATACAGTAGTGAAATACATAACAGTACTGATAGTAGCAGCATACATTTTTTTCAGAAGCATACACAAAAACACACCCACAACAACAACAACAACAACAACAACAGCAAAAAACACAACCACAAAAAAAAAAATTCTAAAATAATTTCTTAAGAAAACAAGTATCCAAATTGAAATCTACATGCCAAATGTCAAATGTTCCAATACTGAATATAATAAGTTAAATTCCTTGTTTGTTTTTGTTTGTTTGTATACGTTGTAGCACACTTAATTCCTTATACAAACCTAATTAGTTGATATACGTACAAGACGTACATTTTTTCAAAATGATTTACTCTCTCATACTCTCTCATGACGTGTGCAGCATTTCTTACATTTTCTTGTTGATTTTCTTGAGGATATTGAGCGGATCAGTGACTTTCTTAGCTTTCTTGGTGACTTTCTTGGCTTCCCGACGACTTTTCTTTGAGTTTCTGAGGGCTCTGTGAGCGGGGACAGAGGCCGTCACAATGGTTTCACTGGAAGCGGAACCGGAACCAGAAGCTTCAGAGGAGACGGGCTCGTCTTGTTGAATGACTGGAGTTGGACGATTGAAACCTCCTGGTCGACCAGGTCCATACAGACCGGAAGTGAGTCCCTTGACAAACTCACGGTACTCCTGGTAGGCGTTGGATAGGTAAGGAGCTGGTTGACGGTACACTTGCTCTCCATTAGCAGAGACTCGTTGATGTGGCTCCACATTGTAGACTGGACGGTATAAAACTGGGCTCACTTGACTCGCCGATGGATTGTAGGGAGTTGGAAGACGTGGTCTCACTGGGACGACGGCCACCGGTCTGTTACAATCACAACCATATAATCATAATCATAATCCAATACAAAATTTAATTATATACACATACAGGTACACAATCAAATGTAAATGAACGGTATAGAGCTTAAAAATTAAAGTCAGGATTTATACCTTCGTTGAACGACTGGAGTTTTCTTCTTGTTGTTGACTCGTTTCTTGTTTGCATTTGCTGGTCGAGTTTTCGTTCGGACTCTCATGTAACTGGGCTTTGGTGGTTCGACGAGTAATTCGTAGCTGGACTTGATTTGAAGTCTCTCACCAGGATTGTGAAGTGTTTGTGTGGGTCTAAAATTGAAAATTCAGAGAAAACAATATAGAATTTTTCATCTAGAAATGTATATATATTCAGATAATGAAAGGTTGTATTAGAAATGAATATAAATTTTTTGCATAATTACCTGTGCAGATATTGTTCGGTATTGTAAGGTCGTGGGGAGAATGTAGATGGTCGTGGGGAGTAACCGAAGGGTTGAGCACCATAATAAGGTCGTCGTTGAGATTGAGGAGCTCCGTAGATTGGTCGGGGTGATTGAGCACCATAGAAAGGTCGTGGAGCCTGAACACGGATTTGATATTGTCCATGGAATGGAGCAGGTGAGTATGGATTCCTTCGTCTTTGTTGAAGTTGTTGTTGAGCAAAGGCGTAAAATACATTATTATTGGGAGAGACGGCTGGGCGTCGGACGTATTGTGATTGTGGTCGTGGGCGGACATATTGAGCTACTTCCGATGAGTCCACGGGTTGATCAAATGGTCCAGTCACATAACCACCATTATATTTGAAAGTGACGGGGTAGAGGAGTGGACTACGGGATGGAGGGAAAGCACCAGATCTGTATCGGTTGGAAGCTTCAATTTCATCATCTTCGTTAGTGGGAGCTCTGGCAGGGATGAGGCCCAATGGGACTTTTCGTTTTGGTTTAGCCACAGCCACAACTTTGGCTGGCTCTTCCTCCACATCATCATCTTCTTCTTCCTCATCTTCTTCCTCCTCTTCATTCTCTTGTGGTGGACCTTCGTAGCCTCCTTCTTCTTCATCAAAGTCTGTAGGATTTTTTTTTTTTTTTTTGAGTTTTGAAATCCACGATGAAGATTCAGGATTCAGGATTTTAAATCAATACACCCGCGGCGGATTTTCATTTTTTTTTGTGATGGGACAGTCGAAATAAGAAGAGATGAAACAGGGAAACAAACAAACAAAAAAGGGAAATGAATTTTTAGAATAGATTGTGAAAATGTTTATGGTAAAACAACGAACTTCAATTTATTTTCAGTGTCATTTTTTGTGGGTACAACAACAACAACAGCCATAGAACAAATGAAAATTAATATTTAAAAAAGTACAAAATACCCCCGGGCGTCATAAAATTATGAATTATGAACAGTTTTTTTTTTTTTTTGGTTTCTCTCTCTTGTGGTCATTTGGTATTTAGTAATATGGATTGTACTGATTATACTGATTATAGTAAATACCTTCTTGACGGAAGAATCGTGCGGGCATGGAACTGTATCCCGAAGATGATGGAGCCGAGTTGTATCCGTAGTAGTTCATGAGTGGGACTCCACGTGATGGTGGTGTGTATGGATCTGTGTATATAGAACAGAAAACAATTACATATACAGTCACATCATGAGGAAATGTGCATTAAATTCGGATTGTCTTCAGCTCTATAGAGGGCTAATGAGTTATTAGTTATAAAAAAAAAACCTCCTGCATTGTTATGGGCATGGGAAAAGTGTGAGTATATGTATGTATATAGTTGGAGTTGGAGTGGTACCTGGAACGATTGAGATGGGTTGATCTCCGGTGACGGTATCAACTGGGACGAGAACTTCTCCTTGATCGGTGACGTATCCAGGGACGAGAGCTTCAACTCCTTCCATAGACGAATTCTCATCGGAAGCATCATCTTCAGAGTCGGGTTTCTCAGAGCCGACTGGGACGACTTCATTTCCTTGCTCAACGACGGGCTTCACTGGGACAGCGCTATTGTTGACAGCAACGGGTAATTCGACAGATTCCAAACTAGTCACATTCTCGGGGAGAGAACTAGTGATAACATCAAAAGGCTCTTTACGACGACGCTCTTCTTCTTCTTCTTCCTCTTCTTCCTCTTCTTCTTCTTCATCTTCTGGAGACTCTTCATCATCCTCATCCTCCTCATCTTCATCTTCATCAGTGACGACGACCTTCTTTTCAGGCTTGGCGGTTGGTGGTGGTCGACGGGGTGGGAAGGCTGGCTGCAGGATCAAAAAATGACTCGCATTTCACATTTGTTTTCAAGTTCTTTTGGCTAATTCTCTCTAATCAAATCTATACCGTTACGCGTTTATGGAAAAGTGGTGTATACATTTGAAAGAAGGAAGCATACATAGATTTCTTATGTGCTGAACTGTATATAACAGTTCAAATTAATTTGTGTGCGTTAAATTCGTTTTCCAGAAATTTCCATTAATATACAAAGAAATAGAGTATACGAATTAGTAGATAGTAGTAAAGAAATTCCCCAAGAGTTTTTTAATGTGTTGACACACCACAGTCAAGCATGTCTGTCACCGTTATACTTTTAGATTTAATTTTATGCGTGTGTGTGAGTGCGTGCATGTGTGTAAATTTGTACAGAAATCTGACCTTTCTTTTTAGACTCAATTCGTACTCCATTTGGTCTAAAACCTCTCTTATTTCCATCTATACAAAATACACAAAGTATTTCCTGTCATTGTTAAGTATTTTTAACTCGATCATTGAAATGGAAGATGAACTCATTTTTCAGAGAAAAGGAAAAGAACCAATTATTTGAGATTTATTTTGTTTTTGACTAACAATAAGGAAAGTATCTATATGAAAATGTTATGAATCGTTAGTGAAAGTAAAACGGAAAAGTCTAGACGAGAACGTTCTGTGTGTAAGTGCATAATTTTGCATTTTACGACTACAAGCCGGATTTATGATAGGGCAAAAAGCGAGATGTGGATTTGCATAAATTAAATATACATAATTAGGCAACCAAGCCAGCCGAAGAGCGTGCACGTAGAATTAGAAAAAGTACCGATTAGACAGAGAAATTACGAGACTTGTTAAATTACAATGGTGAAAGTGTAAGTGAGAAGATACATACAAGAAAAAACTTGGGTGATAAATGAGTTGTCAAAAAAGTCGACTGTGAGTCGGACTTAACTTGTTGGTTGTTTTTTTTTGTGTGTGAGCATGTGTGTGTGTGTGTGTGCCCAGCAGCCTTTAGAATTCCTTGTGTGTGTGTGTGTTAGTGAATAGTTGGGCATATACATTGTGAGTGTGTGCATAGTTAAATGAACTTAGAGAGAGAATCAACTTACAGGGTTAACAACACCAGGTTTGACGACATTAGGTGCTGGGTTTGCAACCTTGGATGGCGAATCACCGGGTCGATCTTGGACAGGTGCTACAGAACCGGTTTCCACCACTGTTGTCGGTCTTTCACTCCCTGCATAAACACAAACATTAAAAGATTACATATCACTATCATCAAAAACTCTCGTCTCGCTTCTTTCCTACTAATTCCTACATACAGAGAACATAATCACAACGTAATAAAAAAAAATCGATGCAATCTCTGTATCTGAACATTTGCAGCATTCTTATTTGTATTTGCAATCATCATTACAAAATTATAAATCCTCCTTTCATTTCCAGTCCACAGTTTCAGAATATTTCCACTCACAAATCCTACAGCCTTTTCTTTATCGTAATAAAAATTTCAGCACTATATAATATATCGTATATTTGAGTGCCACTGATGCACACAAAAAAAAAAAAATTCCTCCGACCTCTTTGTCATCCTCATTCCTCACGAGAAAAAAAATTCACAAATATAATTTAGAAAAAACGTTTTGTCTGACAAAAACGAAAAAACAAATCACTGAAAAATCCCATGGAGAGTCTATAGGGAATGACTGCTCAGTCAGTAATTTCCCTCACTTCTGTCTCTCTGACTCTAATAACAATGAAAGATGAAATTTGGGGATTTTTGTCAGTGATCTGAGCACTATATATATAGCTGAACATATTCTCAACATATGCAGACACGCACGGAAACTCGGAGGATTTTGAAAACTTTTTTGAGATGTATTAAAAGTTGACAGACGCGTGGATGAAATAAAAATGGTTTGAAATAAAATGAAAAATTGATTTTTGTAGTTTAGGTTTTGTTTGACTTTTCTTACACTCACCGACACCGTAGTTATTGATTTGTTCCTGTTGTTTGACAGCAGCATTGTGAATGAGGGAGCTGACAGATACTCCAGAGTCTTGTCGGGATCTCTCAACGGGCTCTTCATCATCTTCTAAACTGGCTTTGTACACATAGGGCGTCTGACCCGGGTATCCATAGTAGTATGGATGTAAACTATCTCTGTATGGCCAATTTTGGGGTTCTGGAGCTGGAGCTGCGAGAACAACTCCGAATACTCCGACAAACAAAACAATGATGATGTTCATGGTGACAACGATCAAATTCAACTGTTCACTTGTGAATCTCAAGAGAAGAGTTTTACGCGAATTGGATTTGGATTTTATTTACACCTCTGGATCACCTTGACTCCGGTCAATCCCACCACCATAATTCCTCTCCAAATTATTTTTTTTACATTCTCCTTACCTCAAAACTTGTTTTTACTTTCTGGTTTTTTTTCATCATCATGATCCTCATATCACTATATACATACGGTCAGCTTCAACCTGAGTTCAGACCGAGATCTTCTTCTTATTCGTCATGTATATAATATTTGTGTGTACCTAGGTTTGTTTTTTCATTTAGGAGTCGTACATTTTTTCCTATATATCCACGGACCGGTGCAACATGATTAAGATTTAAGATGGAGAGTGAATGAATAGGACATTCAACTTTCCGCTTTTCCTTTCCTCCCAATTCCAATGGGATGTGTGAGCGCATACTTTACATACATGTATTACATATATAGTTACACTCATTCTAAAAATTTCCCAATTTACCTGATGCTCTCGCTCTCTCTCTCTCTCGCATCTCTATTATTCTGACCCAAACGTTGACCTCTGTCTGTGAATCATCTTTCATCTCTCGAGCTCACATGGGAATACATATATACTGTATTATAATGTATGTATAAAGATAGTCACAAGAAAATACTATGCATTTTTTATGTAGCTATATAGATGATTCAAAGGGCAGAATTGAGTTTCTTAGCTAAGAGTTTGGCCCAATAAACCTTCTCATTATGGATTGAAAAATGTGGCCGCTGAATATCAATTTTACCCTTAATTGCCAATTTCGAACAGTCCAGTTTACGAAATATTCCCTTTCATTGTTGTTGTCCAGGTACTTACCTCACATTCATAAGAAAGAGCCTTTTGTACGACGGGGCAGAAAGGCTAATTAAAAAATAAAATCATTTTCGGACAAAATTTAGGATCGCCAACCAAAGACCTTACGGAAGTTGACTTGAGAGCAACTATTACATCAAAAAGCCGGGGCAGTTGATCGTGAGAAGGAAGAGAGAAAAAGAAACAACCGCAACTACGATTGATACATAGATATATATATGCATGTACATACATTACATAATGCCGTTGTATTTATTTATCTTATGCAATATTGATGTTAGTAGTCACAACTTGCAAGTACTTGCACGTGTAACAACTCAATCCAAGTTATGTTTGAAAGATAGGCAAAAAATAAAATGTAGATATAATTATTACAGTATTGTACAAAGTTGCAGCATTTCTTAAATTATTTGCATATGCCATATTGAAAAGCAGAAATTTGAATACCATTTTAAATGGAAGTTATCTGGAAAATGAGTGGAAAATGAAGTTATGTTTTGGAAAATATGAAAAAAATTAATAAAATTATACTGGTAGAATTGTTCCCATTGAAATCTTAGAGTATATCGTCGTCTAAGTTCCGTAACCTGCTATTATCATTTGGGGGGGAATCTTGTATGTTATTCCCCATTCTGCATATGCAGTAGGAGCCATGATACTCTAATTAATGGTGCAAAGCAAAAATGAGAATTCCTTGCCCTGTGACAATTTTGAAGGATTATAGTGAAAAAGGTTAATAATATTAGAGGTTGCGGAAGTCTATTGAAATTGAAAAATAGAAGTTTGGATAGAAATGGGAACTGAATTTTATCAGTACTTTTTTTTAACACGAACGGTTGTCAACAGAATCCTTTACCCACTGCCACAATAAAAGTCGAGTCAGTAAACAGTGGGAAAAAGACTGTTATCTGTTTTTACCATAATATAAACCATCTACACCTCTGACTCGACAGCTTTTTGCTAGTATTTGTTCAGTGTAATGTAGATTCATGATTGTCCATCGATAGCACTGTACGGAATCTGTAATAAAAAAACTAAAATATTCATTAGTAAAGGTTTTGATAGTGATTTTGTCGCGATTTGGTGTACTCGTGGATAATATGAGTTGAGTAATAACTGCATTTTCGTCAATTGCTCAATATTTAGACTATAGAATATAATCAAAATTACGGTTGTATTCAACTTTACAAAGTTCAGATTTACAATACTCATTTTTTGTAACAAAAAAACTTTTTTATATTTTTCGATTATTTCATCAGTATTGTGTAACATAAATTTCAATCAGAAAGTTTCAAATTATTATTACATATGCATGTGTATTTAATTAATAATTTTTATATTTGTTTTAATTTTTTGTCCTTTTTTTAGTCAGTCTTTTATTACAAAACAATTTTCGTCGTTTCCCAGGATCAATTACATTTTTAGAAAAATTGACCTAACATTGAATTAGCCCAATAAGAGTAGTAAATAGTAGTAATATTTATTTACAGAAGAGAATAAGAAATATGAGAGGTTGTTTTTATATAGAACATAAAACTATATTACCGTATTTTATATAAAGTGTAAAGTAACTTCTTGTAATGGCTAAATTAATTCCAATAAATATAGCAAGTCAAGATAAGTTTTAATGATTATACTTTGTTATTTTTGAGGACAACACTTCTTATTCACTGCTTTAAGTTCCTAGAAGAAGTTGCACCCGCATAAGAGCATGAGGATTGAGCTTGTGCTTGAGAACCTGTTTGACGCTTCACCATGGTTGGTCTGACGTTAGACTCAGCAAGTGTAGGAAAAGCATTTGACTCGGTTGCAAAATTACGATCATGATTTGGTTGACTTCGCCAAGTTGAAGCTGCAGCAGTGTCCGCATAACTTCGAGGGTGGTAACTCGGTTTCTGTTTTTCGGCTCCTGGTGTGGATGACGATGATCTCCATTCCATTCCAGAGCTAACTACTTGGCTAGTGCAAACAGGAGTTTCGTTTTCGGTACTCGTATTCTCCGGATAATCAGAAGGTAAGAAATCATTCTTTTGAACTGACTCAGATGTTTTAGTCTCCTCAATGTCCATGGTTCTTCCGGACTTGTCTCCAGCTCCAATCGGAAGTCCTAAAAATACCACAACAAGAAGTTTCAGTATACAATTTTTAAGGATTAAAATATACACATCCTTGTCAGTACAAAAGAAACTTGTACAAACAAAAAGAACCACTGCATTCCTTATAGCATACCACTTAAACCAAACGCAATAAGTCTTAGACATATTTTAACCTAAACCTACACACATTTACATCTATTAAAACTATTCACTATCTTACGCTAACGGGATGAAAATAAATTTTTGAGCAGATAAGTTGTATAGGTAAAGATTTTTTTTGTTAGGATTATTATTAGAGACTGGGCAATACCAAATTGTTTAATTAAAGTATTTCCAAGGTCTTGTTTTTTCTGGCCAACTTTCATCTGGACTACCCACTTTCCACCATTCTAAATAAAATAAAAAACGCATTATTTAAGGTCATAACACAACATATGTACATATACACACCTTCAAGTACATGGGTAACTTAATGTACATCCAATACTACATGTTTATGCAATAAAAGTAATTTTCACGTACTGCAGTATGATACGCCAGAAAACGCACAAGAACATCTTTTGTACGTTCAACAGCCAACTTGTGCATACAGTCTTTAATTTCTTCACTCCAAGCCTTATTTGCAGGAGGTCTCACATTTAACAAACTTGCACGAATAGCTAGAGCACTACAATCATTCATCACCGACTTGTGCATGTAGTAAATGTTATTTTGGTGGACATTTTCATATCCCCCATCATCAATTAACTGAACCTAAAACATCCATTACATAAGTTGAAAAACTGAATATAAATTAAAAAGAGTGTATTTTAGTGTTTGACGCACGAATGCTTAGTAATACATATTTATTTTGGGCTTTATAATTTACTCTAAAATGATGAAATTTATCTGCAACTTCCGCATATCGACCTCGCATCCAAGCGTCTTCTTTCTCATCATAAACTACAACAAGTAATCCTGGTTTAAGAGTACGGGTATTTACTGTTATGCTTGCTCGTTCTTCTGGATTCCTTGTAAGTCTTTCATACAGGTTGCTGTTTCAAATTAAAAAGTAAGTTTTTAAATAAAATGAGTTTCACGTCATTTTGTGATGCTATTAATAATATTTACATGCAGTGGTTATACAAATCGATTAAGACAAATTTTTTGGCCTACTTTGCCCATTGGAAAAAAACTCACTTCCACTTTCTAGAGTAGTCCTGCGAAGAATCCCAATCTCGCTTCTTGACAACCTCGAAGTCATTTGGCGATGTCACATACACGACATAACACGTATGTTGACTATTTTCAGCAATATTGTCGGATTCGTAAATAATACGATCTGTGACTTGAGCAAACTTGACGGGAATGGTGAAAGGTATTTGAGGTTTTACGGATCCCACTCGCAAATCACGCACGGATTTTGAGTTTGTATGATTCCTTTTCTCTTGAATTAACTTCTCTCTTCCTCCTGTCATCTGAATGACATAATGCCCAGATGCATCCAACTTCCCTTCCAGTACAGATGCCTTCTCTAGGACATACAGTTCGCTTCTCCACGTATCTTTCTTGATTAAAAAGCTAACAAATTCATCTGTATCTCTGAATCCCCAAGATGTTAAAGGTAACTTCAAATGATATAAACTTTCGAAATACTTGATAAGATCATCCGCTTTAGCAACACCGTCGTAAAGTTGCAAAATTACTATTATTTTATGATAGATTTTCCAAAAAAAATCCTTTGGCGTACATATCAAATTTTCTAAATAAGTTGGATACATCATAATCTGGTTTTTGGGTCCACCGTTTTTCGTACAGATGACGTGATTCAAGTCGTCTAGAAACTCCATGAAATTGTTATAACCCAAACCCTCAAAGTTTGGCTTGTACTCAAATTTCTTCTTGTACTCATTTAAGAATTCGGCTACTGGAAGCCCCGTTGGGTGACGACACATGATTTCATAAATGTTCAACGCTAATTTTTCAGAAATCCCTCTATCTTCTCGACTTATTGATTGGGGGGGTATAACACGTGAACCTGTGTGTTCACTGAGTTCCGGATCAAATTGAGCTAAATTTAATGAATTTTTCTTCAATGCTGCAATCTCTTTTGTACTCAAATTCTTTCTTGGCAAGTTGAACCACTCATATCCAGATTCAGGTCCAATTGTCACAGATTCAAATAATTTAAGTTCTTCTACAGTAAAATGATATGACAGATCTGGAATTACTATTCTTTTATCATCAAACGATTCTTGATGTACATTTTCCTTGACATTAGTCTCATGCCAAATCCACTCTTCTAACTCTTCTAAGCGTTCTTCTTTGTAATTGTTGAACAACTTTTGAAAATGTATAGTGTCTTGATTCAAACCACCATAGATTTTTGAAAACTCGATCTTCAAATACATGTCACTGTAGTTTTCAAGTGGAGAAACATTTTTTCCTTTAAGTATTGCTTCCAAGCGTTCCAATCTTTGTATTTCATTCAGGTAGCCAAGATAATATTGAAATCGGTTATACGGAAAAATATTTGAAAGATTTTCAGCAGGTTTCATATTACATTTTAATAATTTGATGTTATTGGTGATATCAGGTACGAGCTCCTTCAATTCTTTATTCTTTTCAGCTTTGGCCTCCATCTACAGTATAATCAACAAATTATATTTCTCGGTGTGGTAACAGACTTGGGAATCGAAATTATACCAATATCACTTTTCCCATGCGGGTACAATAGGCTAATCAAAATAAAGTGTCCCGCGAAAGACACTTTTTGACATTTTCATGTTTTCGACTATGCCAAAATGAGTTCCATTAAAAAAAAATATTTTTTGCTGAGGAAATGTTACAAATGAGCAGGTCCATTGAAACCGCGGGGGAAACTAGTACGTTTTGATTCATTGAAAAAAAAATCTTTTGCGCAAATTAAAAAAACAAAACTTTTTATTTAGATCCTTGATAACAAATTAATTGCAGGTCTCATTTGGAAAAAAAAATGGTGTAAGAGAAAACTTTTCATATTCATTAAAATTTCCAGGATTAATAAGTTTTCCCCGGTAAAAGTAATGATACTGCCGGTAAATTTTCCAACGGTAAAAAATATTAAATCGCTAGTAAAACTAATGACATTTCTGGGAAATTTTTAAGCATTAACAAAATAAAAACTGGTAAAATAAGGCTTTGAGGTTTAATCTCAATTGGTGGGGATTTAAATTGACATGAAGTGGAGGCTGACACTATGAAAAAGTAAGAAATGAAAGAGATTGAAAATTAAAGTTCTTACCTTCTGAGAAGGCAAGGGACTTTTGAAATCCGTTCCCACACGAGTTCCTGGGTTTTTTCCGGAAAAGCTTGACTCATCAATGACTTATTATTTATGGTGCAATGAGAAAACAAAGTACAGTGTACTTCCAACATACACTGGTCTTATTTTTTTATAATTTTGAATCAAAACGTTTGTCACAACACAGATTTTGTAAAATTAAGACGTCTATCGGATATTTTCGGGGTTTTTTAATCATCATCATGATAATAATGTTCCAAAACATTGTCATTTTTAAAAGTTGAAGAGGCTTAAAAATGTCTTTAGTTTGATCGTATAAGCCATTCTGTTAGATGTTTTAATTGATGAAAATATTAGAGAATATATAACATAGAGCTTAGAGTATATATAACATGTTATACATACTCTAAGACATAGAGGCACATAGTCATTGGTTTTAAGCTATAATGTTATATAATATACTCTAAGGTTTTAAGGGTGAGTGTAGTAAAAAAAAGTAAACAAATGTTGTTTACTCCTTTTCCTGTGTAAACCATATGGCACTCACAGGTCAATTAATTTTTTTAAAAGCCCTCCTGAAAGTCACATATACTTACTTATATGCGTAAGTATGTATGTACATAACAAATAATAATTTTCTCCTATTACTCTCTCCTACTACTACTTAAACGTTTTGACCTGACCCCGTGTGCTGTTGTAATTTAAATGCGGAAATAATGCAATGCAATGCAAATATTGTCCAAACTCAAGTACAGTTTCAGAACGAAATCCTCTCCAAGTCATAGGTTACGGGGCTTCCTCTCTTGTTTCCTCGACCCGGAACCTTCTAGCCAACTGTTTTTCTACGCTCATTACATTTCCTTTAAAAAAAGTTTGTCAATATCCCAAAATTTGACCCGTCCCATCGTAACTGTATAAGTACTCCACTTTGCTTTCAACTACTTGACGTCCATCACTCTTTAATTACCTTGAATTACCCCGTGTGCCCATCATTCTCCAAAACTGTCCCACCCTTTGTACTTTGTACCCCTTATTTCTTTGACAAGTTTCTTTTGCCCATCTTACCTATTAGTTCAGTACATCTACAGATAGTGTATTTGAACAACTGATGTATAATCGCAGACAAAAGATATTACCGTCATGACAAATCTCGCTCATTTAATTGAAATTTTAATTGACATGAAAAACTCAACTATAATTACAGCCGGAAATCAACTCCTGATTACCCGCTAAATGGGCTTCTCCTCTCGTCTTACATTGACCCACAATTCTGTAGCCAACGGCTCACTATCTTTCCTTTAAAACCATTTTGTCTGCATCCTTAAATTGAACCCCTCTTGACGGCACACAACTCCAATCAAGCCTTGAACTCCTTGACCTCCATTCCCCTTACTCGCTTTTCACCTCATCTCCTGTACCCGACCCTCCACTTTGTACCCATTATTTCTTCGAAAAATTCTCCTGCCCATCTATCTTTTCAAACATTCCTCTTCAAGGTGAATCAGTGAGCCCGAAATCGACTTAGATTCATATCGAAGGCTGGTAATTGGACTAAATCCTTTTACCTACCTCTCGTTTACCTACAGTCAACTTAGAACTCATAAGTCTTGTCTATCCGCGCTATTCTAGGTATTTTTCCTTCAATATTTTATCTATTTCCTTTAATTCCGGCACCAGCCCATCTTCACCGGAACCCGTGCTCCACTCTTCTTACACCCCACTCTCTTCAACTTTTTCAATCCCTTATTTCTTTTACCTATCTTGCAACTGTCCAATAAATAACCATTAAATACTTTTAATTTTAAAAAAGCGCTCAAAACTCTATACTATAAAGTTTATGAATATCTCATTTCTAATATTAAAGAAATCAAAAATAAGATATTGTCATTCCAAGACGTCTTGTTTTACAGAATTGAAATTTGCATTAGCATGAAAAGTTTCTCTTGTACATCATTTTAGACGCAAACTACATTTTTTCAAATTCGACTTGTAAATAATTTGTTGTCAAGGATCTAAATAAAATTGTTTGTTTTTTTTTAATTTGCGCAAAAGAATTTCTTTTAACTGAATCAAATAACATTTTCTTTCAACTGAGTGTCAAAGAAAATTGCTCATTTGTCACATTTCCTTAGCAACAAAAACATTATCTTAATGGGACTCATTTTGGTTCAATTGAAAAATGGACAGTTTAAAAGTGTCCTTTGGAGGAACATTTTGAAACTTTTGATAAGCCTACAGTGTATGATACAAAAAAAGTAGTCGTCCTTACATGTAAAACTCTCAAGTCTCTACGGTCAATGGTTTAGACAGTTGAGTGCCACATAAACGGATACATACAATTGAATGCTTATACTATATAGATGATGGTAATATGCACACTGTGTATACAGTAAATATACTTATTTCTTACAAACTATAGCAGCAAACCAGTCATATCTCAAAAATAATTGTTTAAAATATAATAAATGTAATATACCCTTTTGAAATGACAACAGACAAGCGAAACATACCTCAAGTTATGTATGTATTGAGTGATGGTCGAGATGAAAACCGTCGATGTAGACAAACCGGTGCCTTGAGACGACCGAAATTTCCAAATGTTGTGCACTTGATTGTAACCAAAGTCTTCTTGAAATGTATCTGCACAGAAAATGAAATGTTTTTTTTACATTAAGATTTTAAGGCATGTTATTTTTTTAACTAAAATGCCATTTTCTAAATGGGAAATGGAAATAAAAGAGTGTGAAAAAAGCGAAGCTATTCCTTACCCGTATTCTTATCTGTATCAGGTGTAGTAATGTCTGAACAGATTTCTGCAATAGTTTAACATCCAAAAAAATTCAACAAAAAAAATGACTTTTTCAACTTCTCATGTTATTTTTGACAATTTTACAATTATGAATTATTCTTCGAATCCAAATAAATTTTAATCTTTTGAAAATGCGATGCCATCGCGTAGCGATGTTAAATTTTGCACGAGATTATACTCAATGCCAGAACCGGCATAAAATTGTCTATGAAATTTCTTTCGTCTTGATAAAATTTTAATTTCGTATCTATTTCATGATTCCTCATTGATCTTTTGATTTAATTGTGCAGTTAAAAGTGAAAATTTGGATTTGTAACCGATGGGACTCCTAACAAATCCAAATACGGACGGAAGTAATAAGCTTGCCGTTCTATTAATGAAATACACAGGAAGGCTAACAATTGTCAGTTATTTTGCTGGAATCATTTGGATAGTTTTCCTGTCAAATGCCGAGTACAATTTGGGTAAGGAAAATAGTAGCGAAAAGTATATATAGCTTTGGACATGTACATTGTAATATATACATGTGTCTATTACTATTTTAATAGAATTACTTACGTATATAGCTTCATTGTTTTATTATATATATGTAATGAAACTTCTTGAGAGGGTGCCTGACTGATTGATTTTAACAGAATCATTTTAATTATTACGTATTTAGGCACTTACTTCTCGGAAAATGCCTTGCTACCTGGTTTGGTGGTGGAAAACTTTTATGATGGAAACAAAGCAGACACGTATTTGAAGTCTTTTACACTTAAAGAAGAAAGAGAAGGGAGACTACTACCAGAAGACTTTGTTAACGTGTTTAAACAAATCGGACTGAATGAAATAGAAACACAGAATTTTACAATTAAAGATCCGTTGACGAAAATTGTGACTTATGGAACAAATGTGTATGCTGTGATGAGAGCAAAACGAGCTTCCGGAACTGAATCCATCGTTTTTAATGTCCCTTATTTTCCAACTAATAGTAAACAAGCAAGAAATATTGCTGGGATTTCTCTCATGTTGGCTCTTGCAGAATATTTTCATAGTAAGTCTAGAAACTTATGTGAAATTTACATTATGAAATGCAAAGCAAGCATAAATATGTACTATAGTTTTAGCAACTTTCAAACCATTATATAAATACTTTTTCTAGATCAAGTATACTGGGCAAAAGATATTGTATTTTTGATTGCCGAGAATCACGTTGGGTCATTAGCATGGGTCAAAGGTCATCAGGAAATTATTTCTCAGAAGCATGTGCTCGAGTTTGACAGAGTCAGAAATAAAGTCGGAAACATTCAAGTTAGTAAACACTTATATTTTTAAATATTTTATATCTATTACTTTTTACTATTTGATAAAGCAAAGGGCTAATATAGCCATTTGCTTTATGTATTTAAGAAGATGAACTTTATAATATCTATTATATAATAATCACTTGTCTATTTATTATCTCGATAGGCCGCTGTTAACTTTATATTGGAGAGAAATAAAGTTTGTTCAATGACAACAAAATTTCATGGAATAAATGGTCAACTACCAAACTTAGATTTGGTCAATTTACTCAACAAATTTGTCATAACGGAAGCGGTAAGACAAATATGAAAAAAGAAAACGTATACATAAATAGTTATGATGTTTGTAGTAAGTACTTGGATCCCAATACCATTTTCATTATCAAAGCAATTGTTTTTTAGGAGAAAAGAGCAAATTGGGAAGTCGACTTTTGGAAATTAACCAACTATATGCAAACACATGCAAAGGGTTCTCCGACTGGTAGTCACGGATTCTTTCTCAAATATGGAATTGAATCTGTTACTTTATTTGGGAAATCGGGAAAAAACTGCCGACATGTTTATTCTTACGGTGATATTGGAAGGAATTTGGAAGCTATCTTTCGTAGTCTGAATAATCTTTTGGAACGTCTTCATCAATCCTTTTTCTTCTATTTGAAAACAACACCAAATAGATTCATCTCGATCGGTAAAATCCTTTTCTTGTTAACAACAAGTATTATAATTTGAATATGTATACTATTATTTTGAATTTTGTAAGAAAAGAAAGGAACATGTCAAATTTTTCTGTTGATTATAGGACTGTACTTTCCTCCACTGGCATTGATCCTGTTTCCAATTTTACTGAAGGGAGCATCCGTCTGGCTTACTCAACCTGATTTAGAAGTTACGAAATCTTTATTTATTCTCATTGGGATTCATTCCCTCGCCATCGCTTTCCGTTGGGCTCTGTCTAATTTGGATATCATATTTTCTACAAAGACGGAAAGTTTAACACCGGAAATTCTAAAACAAATTGTTATTTCCATATGTGCGATTGAGCTAGCTGCAACCAGACTTTTGGTCAGAAATTCAAGTCAAAATTTAGTGAGTTGTCTCTTTTGCTTCACCCTTCTGCAGGTATCTACGGCTCTTTATTGTTTAGCATTGTTTAATCCATCCCTGGTTATCATAATTGGTATTCTGTCCGCACCTTTACTGAGTCTATTGTTTTTCTTTGATGCTGGTCAAAGAAACAAATTGTTTTACTTGTTACTCACAATAGTAATTGCTCTTTTGAGTTACTTTTACGACTCCTTGGATCCAATTATTTACAAATATTTTAATGAGGCTGAAACATTTGGAAATTTCTTATTTGACCTTGTATCCATTTGTTTATTACCTGCTCTATTCGTCATAATTTCAATTGTGTAAGTTGATTAGTTCTACAATACAATTACAAAGGCATAATTAAAATATTATTAAATTATTACATTCTTACTTCACCTTTATATATCCTAGTCATTTAGAGTCGTAATTTAAACAAAAAAGATGACCAGGCGGATTTCAATTTTGTTATTAATTTTTATACTATTTTGTCCATTTCTATACACGTCCATCCGCTTTCCATGTTTACACAAAATCCAAAATGAATAAAAAAGTACAATTCTCAGTTGTGAGAATGTGTAACATTAAAAGATTTGTACGCCATTGAACAGGATATGAATAGGAGTGTCGTCATTGCATTTGTCAGTTCGTCCGATGGAAAAGACAAACTTTTTATTTTAATTATTTTAATATATATACAACAAGAACAATTGGTATACAATGTAGGAAACACGCATTTTTTACATATATTTTCTATTTTCTTAGACGTAGATTGTTGTTTATATTTTATTTTTGTATTTAAAAAAAATGATAAGCATATATATATAATACGAATGTCGAAGTCACACAATTCTTTACTCCACTTTTCTGAATGCAAATAAAATTAAATCTGTTTTCACATGTCTAATGAATCCCACAAAAGGGCGATCGGCAATAATAGTGTCTTCGATAGCCGGTCCAATGCTTAGAGGTGTAAAGACGGCTCCAAAAGACGCGGCTCCAGCTTCCGAACCCGCTTCATCAACCTTGAGGAAAGCCTTTTGCATAATCTTGGACAAAAATAAGCCTTTTTCAGTCATTTTAGAAAAGTCTGCCTGATCCTCTGAAAACGCCTTCCTTATTCCAAGCTGTAAAACACAGATCATAGTTATATAAGTAGGTAATAGGTGTACGTAGTTTTCATGTAAACATGTGTTTCAATTGATTTAGTTATATATACATATATATTATATATTCAGACAAAAACGTATGTACATTGTTGAGTGCTTTTTGAAGATCGTGAGTTGAAGCAAGAGAGAATTTTGGGATTTGCAACACAATGTTTTGGGGTTTTTGGGGGAATTGTCGAATGATTCCAGAGTATGCGGCGTATGGGTCATGTCGGAATTCATTTTCTATAGTTGATAAACCATTTCGCTTGTTCGGGACGACAATGATCATCTCCGTTTCTCCTCCCTTTCATGTACAAGCAAAAAAGATAAGCATTTCAAATTGCATTTGAATCATCATGTTGTTGTAGGTACATCATACATGGCCTGTCATTTAAAAAAGGAAAATCTTACTGAGTAAGGAAGAGTAACAGCCTTGGCATCTAATTTGTCAATATTAGCAACCCGAAAGTACTCTTCAGTGCTCATCATATCTACAGTAATTCTTTCATTTCCATTCTTATAGAAATCTAGGGGTCTAGTTGCCCGTCCATGAAATGCGTTATCCCAGCTTCCCTTGAAGTACAAGGCATTGAGAGCAACTAGTCGAGTTTTATTATTTAAAATCCCTGAAAGTAAAATAAAATTTGATTGTAGTGAAAACACTGAAATCCATAACATCAGTTTGTAGTTTTGTTCTACAGATATAAAGGATATACGAAGCAAACCTGCATCAATCAAATTCGGAATTTGTCCATTCGTTTCCTTATTTACGATTTTATTAATTTTATCTGCGGCATTAGGCAAACTGAAGTCAACTTGTTCAGCTGGGGCACGAAATCTTTCTTTGAGAATCCCTTGGAAATCTGTTGTCAAATTAAGACCGTGTTGAATGTACAGATGATTGGATGTGACATACGTCACATTTTTCTCATCCGATGATTTCTGCAAACAAATAACAACAAAATGTAAAAATCATTGAATTAGTCGGTTGTTTAGCCCTAGTTTTTCAAACTTTGGAATATACTCATATAAACAGTTATTTTACTTTCAATGTGTCGTGTAAGGAATGAAATCCTTTGTACAGGGTTTCTGGCTCCATTGTGAATCTCATTGTCTTTCTAATTTCTTCCAACGTTTCTTCATTCGCACCCGCTTGTAGCATAGCAATCAAAGTAGATAAACTGAATGGTGAGAAAACAAAGTTTCCGGAAGATGAAGTTTTTAGTTCCTGAAATTAAGTACACCAGCCTATAGTCAATTATAAAAATAACATGTTTTTTTGTTTCTAAGATTATACGAAACCATAAGAAATTGGATTTTGTTTGTACATTATAAAGTGATGTGGTAAAGACATTATTTGCCCAAGCCACTTGTTTTGCTGGTGTTGATGATGCTGTTGTTGTTGTTGCTGCGACCTCCTCCGTTTTCTCTGATGGTAAATTAGATGGATATGGAAGAATTGGGGTTTTCGAGTTGTGATTGAGGATACTTCCTCGGACATTAAGTTGGGACTGTGGAGCGTAACTATCAATAGGAAAATTCGTCACTTTCCCTGCTTCGGGTTGTGACTGGAGTAAAACGTTGGGTTCGAATGCTTCCTGATCATTTTCTGCATTTCCCTTTGTTGCATAAATCGAGACTGTATCCGGAGTAACAGGAGTTTCCACCCCGTATGTTGTTGAAACCTGGCCGGAAGCTCGTTGTCTGGTGTACAGGGGATAGTGTTGTCCAGAGACCACGGTAATTACCGTGGTCAATAAGAAACATTTAAGAATACGACCTGATAAAGGCAAACAGCTATATAATACTATATTGTCTATATAATACATTGTTTTCTCAAACGGTTTAAGCATCTTTGAAGACTCACACTGATAATTGATAAATTTATTGAATTTCGCTATGTATATTAGTATTGTCAAGTTACTTGTTTCCATTGTCTTCCGGTCAATCTCTCTGTGCCTTTTTAACTTAACTGAGGCTATATTTTCACAAAAAAAGTGTTGACAAAGTTTCTACAGTGAGGTTTTAATCTTGAAATTTATTGTAACAGAGTCTCACAACACAAAAATCGGTAATTCACGTATTAATTTAAGACACATTCAAAGGATTATGAATTATATTTGCTCACAAGGAAAACCATGCAAGTAAATGTAAATAGGATTATGTAGAAATTTGTACTTTATGCATGTATAGAGTATGAAATGATTAGATTCTTTTGAAATATATACGTATAATGTATAATGCACCAACTATATATATGACGTATGTAGTAGACTTAATGTGTGTTTAAAAGTCTTTTAGAATTGAATCATAAGAACTGACCAGACCTGCTTGACTAGTTTTTCATTTTTACCCTTGAAAGAATGAAAATGTTTGCCTCTAAAAATATAATACAAAAGAACTTCTTGGAATATTATTTTGCAAAAATTTTATGAGTCGACTGAGTCGTATATAATAAGTAGGTATATATATGTGTGAGAAGTGATGCGATGATGATGACTGCTCCTCATAATAATATTCTATTCCAAAGTTCCACATTACTTGTTTCAACTCACCAACAGCACACAGAGCAAGCGAAGGTACGATATAATAGCCACACAAGACAATACCAACAAGAAAATTATAATGTAAAACGTAATTGATGTTGGAAGAACAAACTCTTCTATAGTATTGCTGACGTAACTTTTTTTAAATTTGACGAGGTTATCCCAGCTTTACATGCAGACAAACTGTATATTTACATACACACACACACAATCGCACGCTGTCACTATGTGCAATTTGCTATATAATTCATTGTCAGTGTACAGATTCTTCTTCCTCTATTCAATAGAGTCTATTGTGCCAAATCCTTTTTTCTGACAAAGCATTTCAACTTCAAAATATTACTGTGTTAAAATACAAATTTGCCGTGGATTTCTGACTCTACTTATAGAATTTTCAAATTTTATTTAAAATATGCCTTTTCCTTGTATTTTAAATCATATTCTCTGATGTGTCTGAGCGAAGGAAACAATTAAGGAGATACACACACAGATTGTCTCATATTTTAAAATGTAAATAGTTTCTAGCTATAGCTTTGCAGAAAGTGTATGCTTAAATGTACAATACACTCTATTTCTTACATTTTGTCGTTCATAATTATGATTGGTATACTATGATTTTACTATTAAGGGCTATTAGTATACATGCATAGATTATTTACTGTAAAAAGCGTGGTTACATGTATACGTTGAACGTTTTAAGTTCTTTAAAAAATATTAGTCTTTTGTCCTTGTCCGCAAATGAAGAAGTTCTGTGTGTACTTATATCACCTGTACACATTTGGTTTAAAAAAACAGTACGAGTGGAGAGTTTTGTATATATTTTATAATTTATTAATTTATTCAAGTTTCCTAAATGTGTAAAGTGCACAATCAGACACCCAATCATGGACGATTCCAATAAAGGGGTGATTCACCGTGTACTCGACTACATGGGCTGGATCGAGCATAATTTCTTGTGATACTGCTGCATCCTGTTCGTCTGAAAACACCGGACAAATTATCTTTTATTGCACATCTCAGTTTAAACATTAAAAGACGAGGAGCCACGTAAAATGTAAAGGTTTTATAGTTAGGCATAATTATGAGACAAAAAAAAAACTAAAAAGTATTAAAATTATGGGGAGTTTATACCAAATGTAGTATTAGCGCCATAACCGTACGCTCCAGATTCAGTGAAGGAAAACTTGACAGATTGGATATATTCAGAGATATGTAGTGGCAGCGATCCTTTCATTTGCAGATTCCCTAAAAGATTTATCCGTGTCAAATCTGCATCCGTTGGTGAAAATAAAGTTTCCATGCCCATCTTGACGTACATACAAAAAGAACAAGCAGTTGAAAATTAGACATTTGTATAGTGATACATAAGAATTTTGTAAGTACAGATACATTCGTTATACCTTCTCAAGAGGCTCCACCAAATCCAATAATGAAGAGATTTCAAATTTCGGCATGGAAAAGCTCACGTTTTGTAAATCAGCTTTCAAAAGTTTGTCAGAGATCAAATGAAACGAGTACTGTTTTAGCTGCTTTTCCAAAGCTGGAAGACCATTACGTTTCAAGGGTAGTAAAATGATTAAATTTAATGGACTTTCCTGCGTTCAAAAAAAATTTCCTTGTTACTGATTATCTGTGCAGACTGAAAATTTTGGGCATCATGTACATTTTATGTATAAATTGTATACTATATTTGCATACATTACCTCGAATGGAATACTAATAGCACGGGCATCTAGTTAAAATAAAAAATTCTATTAGTAATGGTACAAAACGTATGCGTCTGGAAGTATAGGTACTTTGAAAATTTGTCACTCACTCAAGAGTGGTAAATCCACAATTTCCAACTCTGTGGTAATTTTCATCATTTCAACCATTACATAATCTAAGCTACCATTACGATAAAATGGCTCCACTATTGTCTTCTTGGAGTCGAACTTGTTCTCCCAATTTGATTGAAATGTTGCTCCTAAATTGAGGGACATTCTGTCGTCCAAAATGACTGCAAATAGTAAAGAAAGGTAAGGAATGGAAACCCAGAATGACTCTGGAAATGTGATAAGTCGTCAATTGATGACACAAAATCTTACCAACGCTTCGCATTCCATTATGTTTTTTCGTTTTTAACTTATCAACCATCTCGTCAACTGATGACTGAGTGAAATTCACAACACGTTTGAACGTTCCATTGAAATATGTCTCTACAATTCTTTTAAAACTAGGGTCAATTAGGAGTTGGTCGTCCACAAGTACCTGGGAATCCGATATTCTGGTTGCAGGGGCTAACTGAAAAAGGAAAATTTCCGCACAATGTATTATTCTATATTTAACACTCTCAAATAAATAAATTCTGTCTGATTTTGATTACCTTGTACAGTTTTAGAAGGGTGGAATATCCTTTGAATATGGTAGCATCATCATATGCAAAAAGTAGTGCTTTTTCAATTTCTTTGGATGTGTTCCCACCAGCTCCTTGCTTTAAAATCCCCAGTTGCGTACTTAGTGCGAACGGAGAAAATATAAAATTTCTCTCTGTATCTTTCAGAGTCTAAAAACCAAACACACACGAAATACTGTACAGTCTGTATATTTCTATAATAAACATTGACTGATCCACAAAGTATAACAATGTAAAAGTGGGATTAATCTAAATGGTTATAGGTATGTACATCATAGACGTCGGCCATAAATAAATTATTGCTATCCGCCACGGCTCTCAGACTGACTCCATCTGTATAAGATCCAAAATGTCCCGATGAACTCTGCTTCACAATCAGGAGGAGAATCCCAAAGAAAAATGCTAATCCTATGAGTGTCAAAGATTCAAGATTATTTTTTTGAAATCACATTTTCTCAACACACATAAAGTACAACAAAATAAAAAATTAAATTATAAAATTACGTACCAGATTTAAAAAACATGACTGAAAAATTACAGTGTTGTGAGTTTCACCGTGACTTTCCGTTTTCCTATATCTATATTTTTTTTATGGAGATTAGAGAGACACAAACAAACACGAAAATGTGACTCAAACTAGTTTTAAAATTTATAGTAGTAAAACAATGATTTCAAATTTATTTCATGTATAAGGAAATCTCGTAAAGAATTTTTGTGATGCTGGCTTACCTACGAGCACCCAAACAATACAGAAGCCGAAGTGCTGTTTATTGTTTACCATGTGTCTAAATGAGTGCGTGCATTATATGAAATTGGGTTTATTGGGTCAGTGCATGCTGTTGACCTGAAAGAACGGTGAAAACGAAAGCAAAAAAAAGACAAATTTTCTCTTTCACTTGCAGACCGGTTTTGACAATTATAGTGAATTCGTTGCCAGTTTCCCCAGTCAATGCTATAGTGCGTTTGTCTGTGTAGTATACAGACACACACTGTTTACACTTGCTAAATTTGAATAAAGCTCTTTTCTACTCGCCTTAAAACAAAGACTTTTAAAAACTACAATACTATAGCTTTGAGGGTAAAATAATTTCCGAAATTTCATAAAATTCTTCAGGTCTGTGTATATCGACACCCAAATTTATAAAAGTTGAAGTTGGCTCTTTATTTCATTTGATTCGTAGTACAAAAAGCAATTAATAATTTTACTAAAACTACAGTGAAAGTGAGTTCAAGTACAGTACACGGTCTAATGATTTAGTCGTAATTAAAGCTATGACATTATTCTAAATAAAAGTTATGTAAGTAGTTAGACAATAATAATCTACAAGCTACATATTATTTTATGTATAATTCAATATAGAAGAAAATTCACTGTTTGTGTATTTTATATTTTATTTTAAGTATGAAGTATAGGAAAATCTTTATTGTTGAGTGTGGAAATATTTATATTTATTCATCCACATTTTCTCGAGCAATTCGGATTTGCTTGGTTGAACACTCTTTTATTACTACATTTTACACATGAGTTTTTTCACTGCACTGGCTGGAGTCCCAAGTCGGAATTGTATTCATTTTATTGTGCACAATATACAAATGTAAGCTAGTTCAATAGTAACTATATAAAGTACATATTTTAATATTAATA
This sequence comes from Gisinianus flammeolus, assembly GCA_034699125.1. Taxonomy (NCBI): domain Eukaryota; kingdom Metazoa; phylum Arthropoda; class Collembola; order Symphypleona; family Katiannidae; genus Gisinianus; species Gisinianus flammeolus. The sequence goes on along the minus strand of JAIUND010001348.1, from coordinate 8,700 downwards.
TCTTTCACGGTCTTTGGTATAGATAAATAAATAAATAACTTAAATAATCTACATACAGATTCAAATCATTATCAAAGTAAGTATGTATATTGCTTATCATATATTGTTTATCATACGAAAATGTGTATTAGTGATTTAAAAATAAATGAGAGCTGAATTACACACACGCACATGACAAATGATAAATTTGATTAGGATAGTTTAATGTGTATAGTTCAAGTTTTTTCTTTTGTAGTTTTCAAGTAAAAAGTACAAATGCACAAAATTTCTTTACACTTGTCCGTTTTAACACCAAATTGGGTTGTTGTTTTCACTCTTGAGTTTCCTGTTAGTTGCAAATGTGTTCATCTCGTTTGTATGGGCAAGTCTCGCACTTTACACGACAACACCAAATGAATTGACAGAAACAGGAATCCTCTCCTACAAAAATTCATTAATTGCAATAAGTAATCCCATGAAAGACATTTAACCTAATGTAAAGGAATATTTATGTGCACCATATTCAATGAGAATTTTGTCTTACCTTCTCGAACCATTGTTTGGTAACCTCGACCACAGCACAAAAGTCTGCATCCGTCTGGCCCCTATATAAAGATTGTACACAACTCGGTATATAGTTTAATATGTTTATTATCTTGAATTTTGAAACACAGTATGAGGGTATTACGATGGAAAATTTTAATTACCTCACTAGTTCGATTACAAACGCGCCCCGAGGTTCCCAGTACATGTAATCTGATCATTGAACAAGTCATGAATTAGAAAATCTTGTTAATTGAATTGAGTCAATTTGGCTCAGCCAAAATCCTCATGATTTTAATTAATTCATTCTCTTTATTATGCTGTACTACTCACGTGTCATTTTTGTCACAGTAGTCAGGAGATTCATCCATGAAGACCAAATCTCTCTTGGTAGGTTTTTTCATTTCTTTGGTGAAAGGTTTTAGGCGGAGCTTTCCCTTCTCTTTCTTATTAATGCCGCGATTGACAGCTTTAACACGGAATGCCCCTTCAAATTTCTCTACAATTTTCTCGCCCACAGACCGAAACGATGTGAGGACTCTCCAACAAACTTTCATTGTACAAGAACCAGAAACTCCGTGGCATTTACCTTCAATTATATGTATATAAGGGGGGAAAACGACATATTTTTTATGGCCTGTATCGTTACAACTGCATAACATACAAACATATTATAAATGAAATACTTCCCTTTTCTTACATGTAAGGTTCATATTTTGTTTGAGTAGCCGTCGTCCAGCTTCATTATTGTGTAAATTCATGAGTCCTTCTGGAGTATCCAGTCTTTCTGTTGAGTCAGCAAATTCCTTGCTAAATAATGCTCCAAATTTGACATCCTGTGAAAGTCACGAAAATGTCCATCAAATTTGTAGTAAAAGCAATAATACCATTCGTTATACAGCATTTCCACATTCAATGTAAAATTATTTAAATGCGACCGAAATGTACCTCACTGCAGCCTCCCCACTGGTATTTCCCTTTGGTATTCCTTTTCCTGACTTCTTCATCGCAAGAGCAGTCTTCAAGTTCACCCTTTGCACATGACTTTGTGACTTGGTAAGCCAAACTAGCAGCGGAAATCGCGTGAACATACGCTTTCTCTCGCGACCCTGTAATTATCATCAAACGACCGACTTTTCATTGCTGTTTGTTTGAATTTAAATTATTCTCACTTCTGAAAATCAATTTCACGAAAGGTAACAGTCTCCCCAAAATTTACAATTTGACTTTTTCTATAAGAAAATAAACATGTACAAAATACAGTTTAGTGTAGGTATGTATATAGAGTGCAGAATTTCAGAAAATGAAAAGGAGGGAAAAGGGATTTTAGTAATTGAAATGTCGGGAAATGGATATCAAGTAAAGTTGTGAAGTCAGGTGAATTTACTCGCTGCATCTCCATGTCCCTGTGGGTAACTCATTAAATGATTCTCCATTACAAGCCTGGTTGAGTTTTATAATGTAATGAAGCGTGACGTCACTGCTTTTCCCTTGTACTCAGAAGAATAGACAGAATAGAATAGAATGGGAGAGAGAAAGAAAGAGAGAAAGAGAGAGAGTAATAAGTGGAAAATTTTCTTCCTGTACATACGCTAACATAGGGGCTACATATAGGAAGGAGAACACTTGAACAGAGTATAGAACGAAAAAAAAACCGAGGAGACCCAAAGACCCCAGGGTGTACGTGTACAGTTTACAAGTTGTACGGGAGAAAACTAAAACTACACAAACTACACACAAGAAAATATTCATATTATCGTATAATGTATGTATGAGGAGAGGAAAGAGTCACTCACGGATTCCCAGCACTTTTCCAAAAACGTTGTCTGCTTCATGGATGACAGAACAATTCCATCTGTGAGATTGAAGCTGCTTTTGACACTCTTCTATGCCCAGTTTGGCCCCCGCACTAATCGCCTAATCAAATTAAATTACACCATTTTATACTTATGTGCAGGTTCTCATATTCTGTAGAATGTACTCGTTATTTTCTTCACATCTATCTATAGATATACCCCACTTCCACACCTATTATCTTTCTATGAACAAGAATCCTCTCATTTCTCGGGTTTCCACATACAATCCTCGTTTTAATTTTGTACAATTAATTTCACAATGAATGCAAGATGAAGATTGATTTTAATAATAATTATGATTGTACACTTACCGTGAGAACTTTCCCACTTTTGAGACAAAGGAACTTTTGTCTTTCGACTAAGAAAGGGAAACTATTGCAATGATTGAGATGCGTATCCGGAGCCATGTCGCTCAGCGGTTGATTGAAGTCATTGAAGTCCGTTCCCAATAACCTGTATAAACAAGAATCAAGTCAGCACATAAGAAAAATGTACAGGGAAAAGAAGGGAATGAAGAAAACTTTCATTTCCTTCTCCAAGTTATATAGTCACAAATAGTCAACATGGAGATTATCAATAAGCTCTTCTTTCTTGTGGTGTGGTACTATGTTTTGAAAGTGCAATGTTCAATGAATGAATGAAACGAAACTTTCTCATTGTGTAGAACGGTACAGTAAACTGTAATAAAGTAAAAGTCAAATTCGACTTTCAGCTGTGTGTAGTAATCTAGTAATTGCGATGGTAATGGCAGATGAACATTTGCTAGTCAGACTTTTATAACCATAGTCGAGGATATTGAGAGAAACATGAAGCTCATTTCGTTTTATGCGGGGATTAAGTTTTTCGATTCAAGTATTATCTTTCAAGTATCTATTAGGATGTCATTATAGATGGGAGAAAAGAAGGGAGAACGGGAATCGTCAACCAAAAGATGCCCGCCTCACATATTTTGCAGCAACACAAAAAATTGGGAAAGGAAAAACCTCTTGAATTCAAATCAGAGTCTCGTCTGTATGTATATATCTGTACTCTTGACTATATGTGTGTGCAGTTATACAGTTCGTGTTTTTCGAGTCGTGAGTTTCATCTCTGTGTTTTGTATGTTTTTTTCCTGCCTCATCAAATGTTTCACAAGTCCGAGTTGGGAAGCGGAAAAAAACCAGGATGTAAAGTCAATGGATAGGTTGGTGGTTTGTACGAAAGTCAGGAAGGGGAGAGAGAGAGGAAAAGACGATGGAACATGAACTTGATCCTCTCCATTGTTATTACGATCAAAAACACAAGTGTGTGTGTGCTATTATAGGTTACAACTAGTCAGCAAGACATACGAACCCACACACAGCTTGGATCCTCATCTCCTGATATGATATAATCAAAGAGAGCCCCTTTTTTTCTTTTTTCGCTTTTGTCGTCCTTTTGCCTTCTCTCGCCAATACAATTTATAGATTTTGGGGCTAATATTAGTTTGGTTTCCATGTCCCCTCTCTCCCAAAAAAAACATCACAATCTAATCAACCGTGTAATACAACCTTATAAAGTCTCTCCATAGTCAAATTATCTGATTGGTCTGTAAGTACTTATCCAGACAACATGAGGAACATTATACTCTATACCACATACAGTTCCTCTCTAAACCTTAAATATACATGCCTATTGACATTTCCCTGTTACATTCCACAATGTATTTTTACTATATGTATATATATACACATAAAGTCCCTCAACTATGTATATGCATATATTTCATATATACCTACTCGTATTTGTATTTTGGAGTTGTAAGTACAACGGTCGTTGTACAGTTTAGTTGCATGGCAATTGACTTAAAACAGATGCAAAAATTAAAATCACCATTTCCCCGTCTTTTCCGTCATTCAATCATTTTCAGTTCCTGAAAAAGTTTATGCAGGGGAAGTGTTTTTTTTTTTTTTTTGTATTTAAGTTTTTAAGTAGAATTCTTAAAATCTTTCAAAAGTATATTTTTGGCTTCTAAGATTCAAATTGAGAATCATGTCAAAAAAATTCTCCGAAATATAGGAAAAGACGAAGAAAATGCCAAGAAGAAAGAAAGGGAGAGAGAGAAAGAAAGAGAATTGTGTTATTTGTACAGGTCATAAAGAAACAAAAGGCAAGATGTCGAATTGACTGTTTGACGACAGTAAAACGCACCACACATATGTCGACTGATTTTATGAGCTCGACGATACAGCTCGTATAATTGTTAACGTTTTGTGAAGGTTCCACCGTTTTGTCGCTGTCGTTTTAGTGGACGATCTCGGATCTACCTCCTGTCTGTTTCAGTGTATGTGTATAGTGTATATACATGGAGAGAGAGATCCTTTAACCATGGTATGGTGTAGAAATGGAAAGGCATGGACCAAACCACACAGACATTTCCTTATATCTTGAAATCCTAATTGCGAGCATTCAAGTGGAAAAAGGAAAGCCTACAACTTATGGTTTCATTTGCTCATTCGTTGGGTTCTTCATGTCCATACAGTCAAAAGATTTACGAAGATTTCACGTCTTCTCCTTCTTCTTCTTCCGTGGACTACGGAGAATGACTGCACGGATATTGACAAGGTATGTATTATGCGAGTAGTTCCTTGAGATTTTTGCTTGAGCTCATTCTCATTGGTATATGTATGTATGTAGATGCGAGGTGAGGGATGAGAGCTAGGACAGGAAACTGTGAGCCTCGTGGAATTTTTCAAGTGCTCATAAAAGCATGGCATTGGCTAAACTCAAGTCGTCGTCGTCGCAAACTCATCATGTGAGTTCCTTCGTTTACATTTCACTGCTCAAAATGTCTATATTCATCCATCTCGTCTATCTTTACATTCATCTGTATTATGCCATTCCACTACATATATTCCACTATCATGTATGTGTATTTTTTGTATATAATGCGTCTGGGAAAATGCACGACTCACAATCACTGTCACTATGTCGTAAAGTTGATACTTATATTGTTGGATCACTCCAAAACTTTGCCTAAGTCTTAAATCAATAAATGCTGCGTACGAAAAAGAGACAGAAACTAACTAATTGAGGGACATTTTCACATATTGACATTTTTTTTTGGACACACACACAGCCCCATCACAATCATGGTCGTAATATACGAAATTGCCAAGATACGAAGCAGTCACAAGTAATGAAATTTTTTTATTCTTCTCATTGTTGTAGTGAAATATGATGGCATGTCATCAAATGATAGTAACAAAACATGGAATCTTTTCCCTTTTTTTTATTACAAAAGACAGACAGATAAAAACTACATGGATTATTCCAGAAATTTCCTTTGAATTGCAAAAATTTGAAAACATGATCGGCCAATTGAATTTATTTTCTTTTGTTAGTAAATATAGTATAAATTTATTTTATATTTTGCTTGGATATATAATTCGAAAATCATATAAAGTTTCATATATGTTCAATATATGTTCAAAGTACTTACTAGTATATCTGTAGTCTGTAGGTTTTTAATGATCATGTTGATTCTTGGAAATTACAAAGGAGAGCAATTAGGCTAATCGTCAAGGTAAAGTCAAGTGTGAGATAGTCACACGCTTTCAAAATCCTCCCCAATTGAATTGACGACTATCAACGTCGATGATTATTAGTCAAGTGAGGGATAAATGAGGTGAAGACAGAGGAGCGTCCCCTTCCTAATTCTACTAATCTCCTCTGTCATACAATATGTACAGAGTGTGTACAGTACAGTGTCAATTTTGTGTATATGGATTAACGAGGCTACAGGAAGGAAGGAAGGAAAAGTATGTGTGTGTATGTATGTACATATGTATGTGGTGTGCATGTAGTTTGTAGTACATAGTAGTAAAGAGTATATGGTTATCTAGAGAACTGTGGACATATTTACATTGAAAAAACCCGTGAGCCCATCCAGCATGGCTCAAGTAATAATCCTCCAGTGTAAATAAACGGAGAGGATAGACATAGAGCAAGTCATTATAGAAGCATACAAACAAAAGGCCCAGATAAGCTCGACTTAAGTCTCTCTCTCTCTCTCGTGTTTATACGAATAAATTGATGCCGGTAGTCTTCTCTGCCATGTGACCACCCCAAACTTGAATATCAAATAAAAAACTATGTCTATACTCCATGTATGTACACATTGTACACACTGTACATACAGGCAGCCCAACAAAATCATCAAAATTAAATTTTAAATCCAAATTTTTTGTTTAAGAATTCCTCTCCTTTTAGCTTCTTCCCAGTAATGTTTTTACATTTGCCTACCTATAGGTATACTACAGAAAATTATATTCTCTTCAACTTTTCCTTCTTTTTCTAGAGAAAGCTCGCTCCAATAGTTTATTTTAAAAAATTATTTTTCTCGCATATTTATTTATTTATGGATCGAGACTTCGGAGAGTTCTCGATGTAAACTTGCTTTTAGTTACTTTTTTTTTTTTCTTCTCAAACTCTTCTTATAAAATGATTTAAACTTTATACATTTCAAACAAACTAACAATTAAATGTGGAAAGAAACTCAATAATATAAATACAAGTCTGTTTTTCGACGAATTTTCTTAGCTTTTTGTTTAAATATCAATAACCGGCAACAAGAATATGGATGCAGTAAAGAGAACGCGGTGTGAGGAAATGTTATAGAATAATCAAAAATGAGAAACCGTAGAAGAATTATAGTTAAACCATGAAATGAAACACCATCAGTGTTTAATTGCATTTTGAATGACACCCAAGTTGAAGTTGACTTTGGGTTGACAGACTTCCTCCAAAAAAAAATCTCCCATGGAATAATATTTTATGGGAGAGACTTTTGACGAAGACGAAGACGAAGAATCCATTATCCAATATAAGTAGTTAATAGTAAACTAACAGCTGCGTCGCTGTATTTTCTCTTTGTTCGCTCTATTGTTCACTCGTGGAAATCTTGAGCAAGCCGTTCAGTCTGTCTCACTCATGACTTTGAATTATGTATATACAGGAGAAATTATGAGGAAAACCAGTAGTAAAACTAAACAAAATACAAAACAAAATAATCCTATAGAATGCTTCAAATTGGTACATCTCACAATCCTCACCAACCTACAAAAGTCAAATATCTATGGAATTCATGACACAAAAGGTGATCAGTGTTGTTTCATTCATGAAAATGAACTGCATATTCTCATCTTGTCAAAAAAAAAAAAAATTGACTTTTATGTACACTGACAAAAAAAACTCTGTATACATATATACGTAGTTTGTAGTGAGTTAACTTAGGTAAGTAACTTGTTTTCCCAGTTCTCCACACAATATCCTTCATTTCCTTCAGATTTTGAAGGGGTGTTTGAGAGAAACCATTCACAAAATATCCACCCAGATTCTCAATTTATACATATTTATATACCTGAGAATTTATTCTATCGGATGTGTATGTAGTATGTACACCTATAGGTACGATTTTTTCTATTTTCTTTACTGGTATATATCTTTGAGACGAAACTTTGGAAAATTTTCCCTGTCTTTTGACCTTTTCTCCTCCAAGAAGATTTTTAAAATTTGTTTTTTCCCTATAGTTGTTTGGTAATATTACTGATTCAGATTGGAATTGACCCTGTTCTTTTTCTGTGCTTTCCTGACACGACACTTGTGTAGCTCGCATGTCTGTGTATGTTGATACCCACGATTATAAAATCCTTTTGTCCGTTCTCTTACTTTTCTCCTCATTTACACCTTGACATTTTTATTTCCTATGACGATAGTTTACGAGTTCTTCTCTAGCTGGAGGTAATCGACCAAAGGTCTGTTTACGGCACGACATGCTATACGATGAAAAAAGGACGGCAAGTGAGAGAGAGAGAGTGAGAAAAAAAGTACATTACATTTTGAAATTACTGATAGTGATACGAGTAGGTAGAATAGGAAGGTAGTGCGTACAGATAGGAAAGGGATATTGCATATAAAAGTAATACACATTGTATCACGAGCTCCAGTTTAGTAGATATGAGAGGAGAAAGGAAGAAAATCCCTAGTATGAGTAGCTTAACCATATTATTTGTGAGATTTCATTTTATTTTTTTTAGTGTTATAGGAGGTACAAAAGTAGCGTTTGGTTTCTTTTCTGAAAGGAGTGAGATTCACAGAGAGTTTATCTTTATCAGTTCAGTCCACTACCATTTATTTTGATGCTAGCATAGCACTTTTCCGTATATTTTGTTTCTAAGATTTCTAGATGTGAGAATGGAGGATTTTAAATTCAGTAAAAATTCTTTCATATGGAGCGGACCGTAAGAAAAGGGGCAATTTACGTATACCTAGTTTTAGAGTTATAGCGCCTTGAATATTTCCG
>JAIUND010001347.1:0-37338 GCA_034699125.1 Gisinianus flammeolus | reverse complement strand
AACCATAGCCGCTTTTGACGTTGAACCATTTCACGACGCCACTCACTTTTGTGGCTAAAGAAAATGGAAAAAGTGAACGGAAATTAATATTTATATATGTATTGACACTGAATCTCATTTATAGTAATTTACATTTGAATATGGTGATGCCTATACACAATAAGAGTGAAATTTAGAAAATAATATTTTTGTTCAGTACTGAATAAAAACAAATTTTATATTATACATTCTTCTCTTTTTTTAGTAATATATGTAAGTTTCGTTTGAAAACAAAAATAAAAAATTTGTCGGCAAATCGACATTCATTTCATGTCAAGAGATATTTGAACGCACCATTTTCTGTCATTAGTGAAAAATAAAATAGGTTTGCAAGAAAATAATGACAAAGCAGCAGTTATATAGTAAGTACATAATAAATGGGGGCATATATATTGTACTATAGTTTGTTGGGATTTATTATTATTGGAATCTATATACTTGGTTATTCTTCTTCTACTGTCTACATACATCATTAATGATAATGAATAAAGGTACAAGGTATGTAAGTACATGTAAGATAGCTATGAAAACGGCGTGCGAGTTTTGCCTCTACTAACGACAGTTAATGCCAGATCAATACCAAAAACTCCTCTACCGACATTCAAAATATTCGTTATTAAAATTGACACTAACCTACGACTTGTTTGACCTGGCTCTGTTGACCGTTGACAGATTTTTCATATGTTTTTCCGTCCCCTCCTGAGCTTGTTCCTTCAGCCATGATGGACCGGCCGGCTTTCTCACAGATGATGTTGAACTTTGACAGGTAGAAATATCTCCTTGCTATTCAGATTCTCGAGCTGGACTGACGAGTCATTTGACATTTCAATGAAAATTTCACTGCTCATTCACAGACATCGAAATTTTCTATGCATAATTTGCGCAAGTCTAGTTTATTCCATGGTAATGCCTTCTTATTCACCCGACCAATTAAACTTCATGGCACTGCTCTGTCCACTGAATATCGCGTACAAAGAGGTTATTGACTTGAATAGTAAAAAAAACGTCACTGAAAAAACCTCTTGCTTTACGGAATTTCCGCTATCGATTTGGCGGGTCTCCCGATGAATGAATGAAATGTTGCAGAATACAGCACAAGGATCAATGAAATGGTTTAGCATGAACTATATACTACTTTGTTATACTTAATGACAATAACACGGTCAACAGTGTTGACTTCACACCTTTCAAAGTTTTTCGGTTTAAGTACACTATCTTTTTTATTTTAAGCGATAAATAGTAGTAGTAGTAGTAGTTCTTGTAATATTAGTTTTCATGTTTCCAACAATGAGACAAAAATACTGACGGTATTTCAATACATAAAAATATCTATAATACTTCAATAATGAGAAATGAATTCATAACAGTTAACAATATTATTATATTTCATACTATAATACGATATGAACATACTTAATGCATGACGTAACTGTTCAACTGCAAAATGGTAACCTTTGATTGATATTATCTAAAAATAAGTACATCATAGGAATCATAGGGTAAATTAATAAATTATAATCCTTAATGGTACAAGGAAATAAATATATATACTAACGGTAAATAAATAAAATCTTAAAGTTTGCACCGGGAAATAATTAAAAAAACCCTTGTTTTCAATACTTGTAGTAGATATACATATGTATGTGTAAGATATATAATGTATATGATAAAAAGGAACAGGGCTCGTTGTACTTCATAAATCTTTATAAACTTTGATAACTATTCACTAGGATTCCATATCATTGACTTCATCTTCCGCATCGTTCAAAACCTACGAAGGAATGGAAGGAATTATTTAACAATTAAGATGATAACAACTCGTACAATTGCATGTGCACGTTTTAATTTTCTAGGTACATAAATATTTAGATCGTTATATATAAATCACCTTTTCAATCTCGTTTTCCCAATCGCCCATACCCGCAGCTTTAATCGGGTCTCTATAGCTTTTTTCAAGTTCTGATGCCACTACTGCAGCTCTATACGCTGTCAATTTAAGTCGAAAGTAAGTAACATCGGTAAGAACTCGGACAGTGTAATCAGGAGAAAATGTTGTACGTTTCACTACTCCAGCACTTTCTTTATTATTTTCCACTGCTATTATACCAAAAACGACAAAAATTATTAAATCAACTACGGTTTGCTTAAAAACTGCGTACGCGTTAAAATACTTACGTTCACATTTTTGATTTGCCATAAGAAAATCAGCAGCGAAAACCGTGAAAGGACCGCTCTCATAAGTCATTCTTTCAATGCCTACACAAACTTCCACTCGGCCTTCCACAATCATGACAAAGTATTCCGACGGTTTCCCCTATTTTCATAGCATTATTAAAGCACTTTCGTTGACCAGCACTTGTAATACTTAATTAAGCATAATAAATTTTTTGTTTTGCCCACCTGCTCATAAATATACGAACTGACTGACAACTTTTTGTCATCATGGTATTTCAATTTAGGGGCTTTCACAAATACTACGGTTGTTCGTATTAATCTCTCCAGAATATTTACCGATATGTATTCTTTTCGAAAGGGCTCAACCGCTATAATTTCAAAGAAAGAAGAAAAGATTACTGTTCATGCAAAACATGTGACATGTATAGCTAAATTGTATTTTTTTCTTACATGAACTAAGAAATTGGACAGCTGCGATAGCAAGAGACGATGGAATTTCCACAGTAGGTTTAACTTTTTTATTCAGCATGAACGGAATGTTTTTGGGCCTTTCTGAAGAATTTTTCCCAATTCTGGCTTCGAATTTCCCAACTGACCAAGAACATAAATGTAAATTTACATGTTTCTTACGAGAATGTCATTGTCATAAACGAAAGGGTTTAGAATGAGTCATACTATGTTTCAATTCAACGTACCGTCACTCTCATCCATGATTTCCGCTTCTACAAAATTAACATTAATACACAAATTAGCAAAATATGAATTTTTGAGCTGAAATTATTTTAGCATTTATTTTTGGTTCTTGGTTTTGAATAACGAATAATACTTACGAAGCAACTCTTCCAACACGTCTTCCATTGTAACTATTCCGATAGTTTCATAATAAGGATCCCCGGGACCATCATCGTTCACTAAAATTGTGGAATTTCGCCATGTTTTAAATTTCGAAGAATGCTTAGCGATAAATATTTTCTTTCGTATTTGTTACCAAATATAATGATATTTTACCTTTCTGTACAAAGGCCATATGTCCTCGATTCCCTATGATTATAATAAATAAATTATAATTAATAAATGTTGGACATCCATATGGTAAAACAGAAATTTCCTCAAAATTATCATTATGTATTATACCTTCTCGGAATGCACGAAACAAGTCGAAAATACGGGTCGTTTCAAATACATAAAAGAGTTCATTCTTTTGAAACTCCATCACAGCACGCAGTGGAATGTTGTTGCTTGGATCAAGTAAGGTCAACTGTTTGACATTGAGAAGCGATACAATGTTGTTTCTCTCCTGATCGTAAATAGGAATCCTCGAGTAACCTGTACATTGTCAGAAGGAACACGACAATACAAATTAAACACCATGATATATATGACCTAATATTTCATTTGTACTATTTGTAAGATGTGTACATTATTATTACAAAGCGTTTTTATTAGTTACCGTGATATTCAACTTCCGCCATCGTGTCGAAGTTTAAAAGTGCATTTGCATCCAACATAAAAACGGAATCAAATTTCGTCATCACGTCTTTGACTGTCTTGGTTTTCATATCCAGAGCTCCACTGATAATTCCTACCTCTTCCGTTTCCAAACCATGATGATCTTTTGTAACCTAGAAGTGTGTTGAAAGTAATATGCATACATGTCATGATAAAGGCACATTATGTCACTACTACGCAAGCCGTAAAAGTATATTATCTATATAGCTTTTGAATTGTCTATCTATAGTTTCATTCATAAGCTCTTCAAACAAAAATACACGTAATTCAAGAATTTTATGATTTCTTGCCTTCAGCAATTCCTTGAGTCGCTCTCTCGTATACACACTCCCTATCTCTTCTCCCAACACACGATCAAGAATTTTACTCAGAGGGTAAGCCAACGGAAAAGTGATGAGCATAAAAAACTTGGTGATATAAATAGCTAGATGATCACAAATAATAATTGAAACATATTTTTTGAGGTAATAAATTGGGAATTGCGAACGTACATGAGCATGAGATGGAAATGACTATTTCATAGTTCACATACAGATCAATGCAAGTACTACACATTTCATATTTTATAACATATTATTTACGATCACTTACTTTTGGCACCCACAGCAAGACCGTGTCGGCTACAGATTGCTTGCGGTACTATCTCACCAAAGATGACGATGGCCAATGTTGACATGATGATTGCGATTTCACCTTAGATCCATTTCATGTAAAGATTATTATTATTATTTGGAAAAATACACAATTATGGGATAGGATACGGGAAAATACAAATTAATTAAAAAAAAAAATTTACCTGATGTCATATCATCCATAAGAATTGTCAATGTGGTATTCACGAGCACATTACCTATAAAAGAAGTTTCGAATTAAAAACCAACTGACAACAACTAAAAAACAACTTATATAATACTTATTGATGCATATTTGGATACTATAATAATATATCCATATTCCATATGAAAGTAAAAGTAGTACACTTAAAAACAAAGTTTACTCACTAAATAGTAGACAACAGAGAAGGAAATTTCCATGATTTCGAACAGGTGCAATTTGAGCAGCATACTTTCTTTCAGCTATTGTTCCCGTATTTATAATAATTTTTAAATCTGTTTTATTTAACGACATTAAACCCAAGTTTAAGCCAGAGAAAAGGCCAGAGAGACATAAGAGCAAGATAATGCACATAATATGAAGCCATAATGGCAGTAATTTCGTATCGAGTTCTATCGTCAACCACTCGTGTGGACCCTGAAATTATAAACATCAAAAAATCAAAATAATAAAATCCATCGAATATTGAATAATACTGTACTAAATACCCTGAAATGACTTGAAAATTTATACCTGAAGAAAAGCTGAACTATCGGCACCTTGTCTGAAGCACAAGTAACCCTTTAAAAAGTTCAAAACAGTTCAAAGCTCAAATGTCGAGATTATCATCAATCAAATGACCGTCAGTCAGAATATGAATATGAGTAAGTGTGAAGTAAAAAAAATTAATACGAACCTCTTCAGGCATTTCTGCTTTTGTCGGCACTATTAATTTTGCTAAAGCCATATAGTCTTCCACAACAATCACCTTTGTGTCATAAAAAAAAATCCCAAAAGATTAGCTAACAAAACATATCGATACAATTGGAAACGTTTTACACTTATCTACAGAAATAGCGGAAATGAGGATAATAAATGTATCATTTACATTAATCTCATCTGTCGAATGTTGAGAGTTGCAAGCACCAGCTTGTAAACTTTTCACTTTCTATATTTTGTTTTGAACAAAGAGAAAGGTTACATGTGTATTTCCTCAGGAAATTTTCCTGTTTCTCATAAAATATTACACTTACGAATAATGACTGTAAAAAATGTACAACATACCGTAATAGAAAGATAATTTTGTTCTGTCCGATTAAATGTTCCGAAAAGACGGAATACAATTTCCGTTGACTCCATAATAAGGACTTTTCCACCCTCTTTGTAGTTGATTCTTTTCTTCGGACTGTCGTATTCAATGGAAATTCCAAAAATAATTTGAGTATCCTTCAACTGTCTCCTCTGCCGATTTCGATTTTCATGTCGAAATCGTACTTGACTATAATTACTATTGTCACTTTCGGAATATCCAAATGCTGCTGTTGTTGGTATTTCTGGATTCTGTGGCTGATTAAAATAGTGTTTTCCTAATGGAGGACTTTCGATAGATTTCCCTAGTACCACTATCACTGGTACAAGGAGCCAAATAATTCGAACTGCTGGAGATGTCTTTTCAAATTTGTATTCAATCATGATGATGATGATAATTATTGTATTCTATACATTTCTAACAGTGATTTATTTAATATATATTTATATATACTCTTGTACTCTCTATATATCTCTCTCTTTCTCGTGTTCTGACTCTGATACCCTTTTTTACTAGTTATACTACTACTCAAGTACTTGTAAGTACATTATAAAATAAGCAAAGAATGTTTTAACAGTTAACATTACTATGTAAATACTGACTTAATTTTAGACCCTGCCAAGTAAAGGTAATGGTAAGAATACCTATTTGTAATTTTCTTTAAAATATAATAAATCTTGTACCAAATAAATAATGAGCATAAATATTTCTCCTGTGGATATGAAAACGTTATTTAATCTTGAACAGTATAGTATGTACTTACGTATTAAGTACTTGAAAAAGAAACAATCTTAACAATGATTTAAAATATTTTTACATGACTACATTATTTAAGTATACTTTAACACAAACAGATATTCTCAGATATATAGTTAATGAGAAAATTGTTTATGAAATTGTTTATAAGAAATAGAAGCTCGTTTGAACTTTGTTCTATAGGCTAAAAAATTGTTGCATGCCAACAATGAGAATCAAAAAGAGAAGTTATATTGTTTCTGTTTGTCTGCTCAAATGAAAAAATAAATACTGAGGTATAAGTATAATAATAAATTAAAATCAAAGGTTATAGGTATATCGTTGTAAACATTCCTCGATCTCCTTAAAATTTTCTATTTTGCACACACTGTAAAACTTAAAGCTTTTCGTTAATTATTGTAGATCATAAATATGATAAAGTTCCCCACATCTTGACGACGAGTCTTCTTTTATTTTGGAATCGGTCAACTATTATTATTATTACTGGATGACATTCTGATAAAACATTCTCGTGAATGACGTAGTAGATATTTAAGATAATGTAGAGTGTCGAAAGAACGGATTCAAGTCATTTCCTCAATCCTAGAGAATGTTGTTTAAAAAAACAGAAACAAAAAAAAACAAGTACAAATGAAATGAAAATACTATACATAGAAATTAAAATGTTATATTAACCTATATATTTTCTATTAAATATATTACTACTTAATATACTTTGGTTCATAATAGTATAATGTTATGACATGATTTAATTTATTCCCGAGTGAAACCTCTTGCATGTATATTAAGTGTAGATGCACAAGTACAAAAAAAATTTGTTGACAATTAACGAAGGAATTTAACTCACCTGATCATTTTTCTTGTGAATAAGTCGAGTGTAATAATGAAAAAAGAAAAAAATATCGTCAAATCCAATATTCAATAATTAATTCGTTGTAACCGTATCGTATCGATTGTTGACTGACAGTACAGTTTTAATGAATGTACAAGATGAACCGGGGAGTAAAGCTGATTAATTAATAATTATAAAGGAAATGTTTCCCCCGCCGACTTAAGCCACTTTAGTTAAGTAATCGAAGAAAAATAATAATATTACAGCAAAACGCAGAAATTTGTAGAAATTTTTTGAAGGAAGAACAAAGCAAGGTTATATCGAAAGACATTTTATTGGAGTTGCTTGAATATACTACCACAGTACACGCACAAAAAGTATCTCTCACCTACATACATTTGTTTATACTTTTCACAAACAACGAATGAAGATGAGTACAATCTATTATGATGGTGTAATAATATTACTTATCTATACGTCAAAATGACAATAATTTAATTTATATTTGAAATAACCAGCCACATAACTATTCACTAAAAAATACTATGCATAGTAGGTAGGGTTCCCCTTGCATACATCATCAATGTCACACATTGCAGAGATTTTACAATTTACGCACTATTGATTAATTATGTATACAAGTTGTACAACTCACATTTATTATACATACTTAGTCTCTCTCATATAGTATTTGAAGATACGATTATATATTTTTATATAAAAATGTTTTGTATAGTTTTAAAAGCAAGAAGTACTTTATAGTTCTAATTATCAAATTAATTACAACTAATACATATATGTAAAAGTCCATCTTTGACAAAAGTTATAATTTAACACAGCTTTGTCAATACATGAATAAAATATCTAAAATGGCAAAAGTTACTAAGTGTAAGTAAGTATAAAATTGAAAAAAAAGAACAGTCTCCTATAATTCAACATTGTACTTATTATTATTATGGATGAATACTTGTACATGTTTTGTAAATAAATATACAAAAGTAAAGAAAATGCAAGTAATTGGTATTGTAAATAGGTAGTAAATATATAGTACTTCAGCATTTATACGATTGAAAAAAATAGTTTAAGCAGTATTATCCTTTTAATTAATAGACAAAAACGATGAATATGTACACACGTATTATACTTGCTTAATATCTGCAATACTCACAATGCTGCTTTTTAAAACAAACAAAAACGAAAAAAAAATGACCGACAGTGATTTGATAGAATTCAGTAAATACTTATAATAATAAAATTCATTAGAAATATTTAAAAATCATGCTCGGCTGTAAATGAATTTTGCACTTAAATGCTTAAAGTCTCTTCTTGAACCACCAATTCTACAATTTCAATCATATCATCATCCTCATCGACCTCATCATCTTCGGCACTATTGGAAACGGGAATAACGTGAAACTGAGCATGATTCTTTAGAGAAGCTTTGTCCGCAAAAACTTCTCCACAAATTTGGCATTGATGAGTATTCGACAAGGACAAATTATCCTTATGAGACGTCTTCATATGATTTCTCAAATTCTTTGAATTCGCAAAAGTCTTTCTGCAATCAGGAACATGACAAGCAAATGGTTTTTCTCCAGAATGCATTCTTTCGTGTGAAGTGAGTTCACATTTTGTAAAAAAAGATTTACCACAATCTTGCACGTTACAGCCAAAGGGTCGGACACCAGAGTGCATCCTAATGTGATGTTTCAGGTTTTGATTTTGCGCAAATTTTTTTCCACAAACTATATATATACATAAAAAAGGACGAATAAAAAGATTGTCATTTTTGTAAGTACTGGCCGATCATGTGCAATGTTTATGATAACAATTATTAATTGTCAATTAATAATAACTAAATAAGTTTTATCTTTATTTTAAAATGGATCAAGCAAGTATACCTGTACATGTGTACGGTTTTTCCCCGGTGTGGATTCTTCTATGATCTTTCAAGTGTCCTGACTGTGTAAACCTCTTGTCACATAAGTCACAAGCATACCGGCGATCCTCACTGTTAAAAAACAGTTTAAAAAAACCAATTGGATTAATTATTAAATGATTACATGGCAATAATCAAATTAAAATAATTTAAAACATTCCCATCTCTTCACCTATGAATTCTCATGTGCAATTTGAAACCATATCGAGTACTGTAGGTCTTGTGACATACTCTGCATTGGTAAGACTCTATCTCCTTTTTAATATTAATGTCAGTCGATATGCTACTATTACTGTTGTCGCTGTTGCTGGTGGCAGCAGTGGGGATGATGAACTTGTTATGGTTGATGAAATGTTTAGATTTGGAGTTGGTATCCGCACGACGACTATCTTGTGAAGAAGACTTTTTAGACATTGGACGATGACGATTACGAGAAGGACTGTTATTGACGTTTTGAGCTGTCCCATACATATTATCATGAAATTGTTGGAAATCATCATAACATGATACTGATGATTTTGAAGGAAGATCATATAGCAAATCCGGACTATTACAATAAGTTATGTGATCATTGAATTTTTTTTTGGTAAGAAAGTTGGAATTACAATCGGAACACCCTAAGTATGTTTCAAATTTAATGGAGACTTCAGAAAATGTCTTTTGAGATTCTTCACTATCTGAATTGTTGTCGGAATATGAATTTGAATTTGAATATGGTGGTTGGACATTCACATAGTACTGTTCATTGTTTGAGCCTTCGGTTTCGTCATTATTGTTGTTATCATCTTCTGTTTCTGCTTTAATATTGAAGGAACTGGAAGGTGACAATTGAAGTTTGTTCAATAGTTGATATTTTTCTAAATCAAAACGTGGTACTTGAATGGGCTCCATTATAGCTGGATTGCTCTGAAATATATATATACATAAACATTAAACAATTTAAAATGAACAATTCATGACAATATTCATTTTTACATGAAAGGAACTTGATTAGTACTGCGGATTATTTAAGTATGTTAGAACAGATAGTAATAATGTAGGCCAAGTTGTATATAATACTATTTTTTAAAAATAAATATGATGTAAACGAATAGTAAAATATATATATATATATATATATATATATATAGATACATATACGGCACGGCAAATCGGATGATTACAGATTATTTTATCAAGATTCTGTTTTCCATAATCAGCGGCTAGCAATTGATAAAGTACATAAATACAAAACTGAAAAGACATTACAAGAATTATCCATTTTAAAATTTAATGGGTGTAAGTAAATAAATATAATAGTCATCGTTATATATATTTTGAATAATAAAGTTGGATTAAGAAATTAGAGATGTGAACACAAAGACACTCACCCAAAATTCATATGTATACAGATCGATGCATATATACGTTTGTGCAAGTAGATGTAATTATGAATTGTTCGTGCACCAATCGAAATTTTTTGAGTCTAGATAGACTAATTTTATTACATTTACACTGATAATAATGTGAGATAAGTTATTTATTGTTTAACTTTGTCGATAGATACGTACTTTGACCGGAGAGGCAAAAAAAACTTCTCTCGCAGAGAGAAGACTCAACCGACGTATGTACGTTTTCAAATGTCGCACCTTTCAGCATTGATTCCACATGAAAATAAGATTTCTTATCCGCTTTGAACTTTATTGTGAAACGTTTGCTTGGTAATGTTTACAATATGTATGCAATATTATGTGTACTATTGTATACTTACATGCATTAAACAATTTTGAGCCATCACACATAGTTTGTAAGTATGTAAATAAATATAGGTAAAATAAAATGTACATAATATAAATAAAGATTAATTTACGATATCATTTAAATAAATAAGTACATTACAAAAACTTAACTCCTATACTTTTAGTTATTTGACAAAATAAGAATACTTATAAAGTTATGTACAAAATATGAAGAGAAAGCACTTTAGCGTACAAAAAACAGACACTGCTGTCAAAAACGATTAAACAAGTAAATAAACAGCATATCTTTAAATGATTTAAAAATAATCGTACTTACAGGGTATAATATTTAAATAAATCAATCAATCAATAAATGCCCAAATACACATGCAATAAAAATTGTCATTGGTACTATTTACATGTATGCAGTATATACATATTATTACATATTATGTGTATACATATATAAAAAAAGTAAGTAAGTAAATATTTATAATGATTTAGTGTGTTTCTATAGATTCATCCCATTCTTTTAATCTTTTAGCTTTCTCTTCTTCTGTCTCTTGAACATAGTATTTAGTTTTACCATCCCATAATTCAGCCGTGATACGCTTCCCACCGAAAAAACGATTATTGAAAAGGGCAACGACAGCTAGAGCTTCCTCATTGCTTGACATTGTAATCTGAACAACACCCTCCGGATGTCTATCATGAACAACAAGTCGTTTAACAGTCCCACATTTTCCAGCTTCTTCTCGAAAATCCTGACTGTGTACATAAAAATTTAGAAGAACATATGTTTTGGATTCCTTTAATAGATTTTCCGATTTTTGTAATAAACATCATTCAGTATAAAAAAATGTCGTCTGGCGACATACATGTATATAATTCTCTTACCTGTACTCTAGAATCTCGCTCACTCTTTCTCCTTCAAAATCTTGTGGATGAAAAGCATTTGACACAATGACAACACGGTCACTCTTTTTTTCTTCTTTTACATTTCTCAGAGGGTCTAAATTCCATGAAAATAATTTTTCTTGTTTCAGTTTATTCTTTTCCTTATCTTTCCTCTTCTTGGCACGTGGTTTCTTGGTTGGGTCATATTGGCCTTTCATTGGTTTAAAAAAGTTCATTGAAAATTAATTATTAGTTGTCATAATTTGGTTAGTATATGTATCTGAAGTAATACCAAGGATATTAATATACAATTTTTGTTGGAGATTTAAAAAAATGTTAAATACCTTTCATTGTAAATTTTGCTCTTTCCACTTTGACTATTTTATCCTTAAGATAAGATCCATCTAAAATCTCTAGAGCCAAATCTACAGACTCGACCTTGATATACGTACATAGTCCATCACCTTTCAATTGTCCAGAGGATTCCGTGTATAGTTTGACGTTGAAACTTCCACCATCCAATTTACCAATCATTCCACACTTACTCATAAATTCTACGAATTCGTCTACAGTCAAGTCAAGGGGTAAACCAGAAACGTATACTTTTGTATTATTCGTGTCATCCTGTTGAAACCATTCTGGATCTTTTCTCTTATTTTTCCCTTTCCCTTCTCCTCCCTCTTGTTCCTCTTTGGATTCACCATCATTGCCACTACTATCAGGGTTTTTGACGCTTGATGATGATGATGATGCTTGAACATTTAAAGAAGAAGGACTGTCAGTTGTCAAAATAGCTGGATTTGATCCATAATTCAAATGATATCGAGCAAGAAAATCTTCATCAATCTTTGGAAACCATGCATTCTTCTCTGCATCCCAAAACATGAGTATGTCGTCTTTGTCTTTGTACACATGATGAGTACCATCAAACCAAACTGTTTCCCCAGATTGTACCTGTGGTTTAAGTACCCATTTCTGTTCTTCTACATCCCATGTGTAATCACCTTCATCTGAATTTGTTGTTGTAGTAGTAGTTGCCGCCGAGTCGTCGTTGTCCATTCCTGTATAATTGAAGGTACAAATCATTTACAAACACTGATGTTCAGCTGAACATATGTATATTATACTTAGGTTTACACAAGTAATTACCTTTTTTCCTTGTGCAAATGAAGTCTGTGTTCAAATAACAAAGTAAAGTAGGTACATGTACAAAATAATACGCTAAAAATGTAACAGCAATAAAATAATTGAAGCTGTGGATTTTTACTTTTCACTTTTTTTTTGTTGGGAAAAAAATTCGTCTAAAATTTGAATCAGGGACAGGCTGCAAGGATACTTTTCCAAGACAGGATTGTCTCAAGTGAAGCAAGAAAAAATGAAGGCTTTTAGATTTATCGTTAGTCTAAGTATGTATGTATTTGAAATACAGTATTTCTCATTTTTATTTAAAATATATATGCATTTATTTGATCATATATCTATTCTCTGCTACCACAAGTAAAAAAGCACAAAAGTTCAATTGTCAAGTTGTTCCCGACATTAACTTCTCATTCACGTCTCTGTATAGAAAAGGTTCAAGTAAAAACGGGTGTGTAAACAAAGCAATGATGGACATGTATTGGCATTTTGTTGACAAAGAAAGTTGTTCAATTTCATATTCGCCTTTTATAACAATGATAATAACGTATATTTCTATATTTTTACTTTTTAATAGTTAAACATTAAACAACTTTATTGCATATTCATAATGTTACATACAAAAATTCGTTGCGATGAAAGTCTTAATTGCATAAGTTTTTATATATTATGTATCTTGTAATAAATGTAGTCTTCCTGTCAAACTTTGAACTTCCTTGTTATCGTCATGATTTAGAAATAACGAGTATAAATACATAACTATTACTGTAATAGGTACATACCTATTACATATTATTATGTTTATATAAAAAAGTTAAAAAAACTACGCACACTGCTATTTGAATTAACTATCAACAATTTAAATTAGAAGCATTTAGCCGTCAACCATGCTATTCCTTTTCCGACTATGCTTTCGGCTCACTTTGTAATGTTCCTTGGGGAACATTTTTGTATTTTTTACAGACTCACTGGTTTCACAGTCCAAATTTTTACTATTTGTACGAAAGTATGGTCCCCTTCGAAGACTATTACTTTTGGACTGGGTTTGATGAAGCTTTTTTCTTGGAAAACTATTATTTCTTGAATTATTCGCCGCTTCTAATTCTTTTCTTGAAAATACATTATTTCCAGTATTTGTTGCCTTCATTTCTAGATAAAGTACACCCCTGGAATCAAACGATGATGCTAAATCATCACAGTTGGTTGAATTTAGTTGTGATGGACTTTTTGGGCAGTTATTGTTGTGATGGCAAGATTCCAAAGTTGTCTCCTGTACAGAAAAAAGTATTTTAGACTGGTAGTTTAAAAAGAAAAGGTGTATGTACACTCATCATCATTATAACATACCAAGAAAGAAGCTATTGTCTATTTATTTATCGATGTACCTTTTCATCCAATTGTGATGGAATACTCGGTAGATAACCATTAAATGCATGACCGTCTAGGAGATCATAACCACTTGGAATGAGTTTTTCTACAATATCAGTAGGGATTTCACCTGGATACTTTGCTTCTTCTTCAGCTATACAAAGTAACATTTGACAATGAATACAAATACATGTTGTAACGAGCTTTTCACAATTCATTTTCATATGAACATTGTAAAACCAACTTATGAACGAATTAAACAATGTAAGTAATGACTAACCTCTCCTTTGTTTACACTTGTAACACAGTGCACAGGCAATACACAGAAATATCCAAAACCCAGCAAACAGGCACACGAGAAGAAGATAGACGTGATCTTTTGAGGCTGGTGGCTCATCTTCTGGAACTAATAATTCAGTTTGTTGTTGACGAAATCTATCATCATCCGGTTTTTCTGTTGTTGCCAGTCCTGTGTAGAATATGAACGAATAAAGATTACTATCTTTGTCTTATACGCAAGAAAATACAATAATTTGTTGTTAATTTATTATAACAATTTATTTACCTATTGTCTTTGCTGCCACGATGGAACTAAACTTCGAAGTTCCTGCACTATTGAAGGCTTGAATTTTAATATCGTATGTCGTGCCGGGTTTCAATTGTGTGATGAAATGAATCTCAGATCCTGATCCTTCTGTTAATACTGTCATTATTGAATAGTCACTGACGGTTGTAGCTTCTCGATAGTAAATGAAGTACCCATCCAATCCTTCAATTTCAGGCCTCATATGCTTTTTGATAAAATATGCAAAGGAAAGTTAAATATTAAATACATGATTGTTCTCTCTTCCTTTTTTATACAGGAAAAGAATTTTATGTATACTTAAGCTAATAATTATAATATCGTGATCGTAAGTATCTCTACCTGCCATTCCAACTTGATTGTAGTACAATTATGAGGAGCAGCTACAGTGACTATCGGTACAAAACTTGGACGTCTCTTGGCTGTATCCCTTTTCAGCAAAAACTTTTCTGATTTCTGTCCAACTTTGTTATCATTATTCGAGTATACTGCTGCTATTCGGAATCTGTATATATATAATTGAAAATTTTTCATAAATTGAAATGTGTTACATGATACGGAAGAGCAATAAATAATAATAATAATAATAACTTAACAGTTATATTCCTTACTTGTACGTCTGTCCAACTATCAGATCACGAACTTCATAACTACGAATATGCTGTGGAATATCATCATCAATAGTCATCCAGTTTCTAAAGTTTTTAGAATCAAACGTCCAAACATTATATTATGAGTGCACAATAAAATAAATAAAAACAAAAATACACTGAAAACTAACTAAAAGGCAACATTTTATTATGTACATTGTATACGTACTTGTGCTTTTTGGTAACGTCTCTGTACTGAATTTTAAAAAATTGAATTGGGTAACCATTGTTGGGGGGGACAGACCATCGTACCATAACAGACTCATCGGATATTCTATTCACACTAGGTTTGGATGGTGGGATCATGTCTGTAAAGAAAATACCACAATACATCTCATGTGGCCACTCATGGGGTATGCAAGAAATATCACATATCCCATTATCCCCTCACTGTCTTAAATTAAGATTGTTAAATTTTTAATGCAAATTAACTCACCATCTTCAGCTAAGACAAGCAATGCGAGTCCGAAAACAATGAAGAGTACACAGAAGAAATTGGTATCGCTAGTTCCCCCATTCATTTTATTACTGACGACACAGACAGATGAGGTCAAGAGTCAAGGTTGTCCATGACATGGACTCCATGTCCACACGAAGTAGACGATGGTATTTTAACAAAGCAGGGAAAAAATAAAATTGACGAAATGACAAAAACTAAACAGAAGCAATACGGAATCGGCGGCAATAGGATTTTTCAAAACCACATTGATGAGACCAGTGTTGGGTAATCATTGAAATCGCCACTCATAATCCTAGGTAATCACAGGTAACCATATGAGCGCTCACAAAATGATTAGCAAAAGATTACCCAACACTGGATGAGACGATGAGAGATCACCAATGGGATGTTGTTCTCATCTCTGCTGAAACTTTCAGCCTGAAAGCAAGTTAAATTTAACGACCGCACGTTTTTATGGACAAGAGATGTATGACCTAAGGTCATTGACCTTCAATTTGAATTCAGCATGTAATTAAAAATAAACACCATAGTTAACTACCAAAATTAAAATGAGTGTGCAAGAAGTTATGAGCCGTGTATAGCTCATTAAGTAAATGAACCAATTTATAACGTTCTTCCGCATGTTGTCAATACAGAATCCATATTATTAAATATGCAGAAATAAAAGTCAATCTTGTAAAATTAAGACATTTTTAATTGCAAACAAGTAAATAAGTATGTATGGATTTTTTATCTCCTTTTTATTTTATAAAAAAAGTATGTAGAAATGTGTAGAAAATATTATAGATATTTGATTCATTCATAATTCGAAGCACCTTTAGAAATATATGTTCCAGCTAAACTCCAGATGAAACAGACTCTTGTGATGATGGTACTTCAATTTTTGTTGGTTCTGGAGGTGGTTTTGGTCGGCGGAATAGTAAAACGTGGGGTTCTGAAATGAAAGGATGATTTTGTAAAATATGGGGACAGGAGATTCATAAAGATACTCTGTCTGTAATACATATATAGGTTCAAAATATTTACCTGGAGGATGAGTCATGTAATGAATCCAACCTGGACTCTGCTGAATACCAAGGTTTCTCCATTCTGTTTCACTCAGTAAATGAGTTCTTGGAACAATTTTTGCAAGATCAGCTGGCAATATGACATGCCTACATGCACGACATATAAAAGAATAACAATGAGACTATCCAAGTTAGGTATGTTATCTCCACAGTCATAAAATAATTTGAAAAAGGTAAATAGAATTGTATTTGCTTTACCTGTACTCATAAATGTCATCGTAGTATTTGTCCGAGTACTGTATGTCTTCTACTGGCATCTTGGATAAATAAACGTTAAAAAACCCTATAAAGTTACAAATAATTTTTTACAAACACTATATATATACACATAAGTATATATGTATGCATACATAGGTTTACACAAGTAATTACCTTATTTCCTTGTGCAAATGAAGTCTGTGTTCAAATAACAAAGTAAAGTAGGTGTATGTACAAAATAATACGCTAAAAATATAACTGTTATAAATAATAATAATATAACAGTAATAAAATAATTGAAGCTGTGGGTTTTTACTTTTCAGATTTTCACTTTTTTTTGTTGGGAAAAAATTCGTTTAAAATTTGAATCAGGCTGCAAGGATACTTTTCGCAAGGCAGGATTGTCTCAAATGAAGCACGAAATGAAGGCTTTTTATTTCTATCTCAGCATTTTTCTATTTATTTATTACTCACAAGTACATACTTTTTATTAATTATACATATAATATATAAACGGGCTGTGTCAAAAACATCATTTTGGTAATAAAAATAACAGAAAAACTATATAACAATATAACAGTATTTTATTCACTACACTTCTGACATTAATCCAAAAGCAAAAGTATGTAAGATTAATAATCTTAGATTATGCTTAATAAATATGTAACATATGGACATATATGTCTATATAGACATTTCCATTAAAATCATAATGTTACGATTTAATTATTATTATTACTTGTAATTGTAATTATTACACAATTTAGAAGATGAATTATCCTTATTCTGGTCTCTTAAATATGTTATTAAGTTAATTATTATATATTCTTATAAGATATAGTTTGTTGATGATGACAACTTGTGTACAAATAGAATTGTTCTTCTTCGTCATAAATAATATGTTTAAATATTAAATAAGTATATTGAGGTTATACTTACTACATTTCTAGGGTAGGCATAATATGGACAATTTCAACTTATACATACATATTATATCACTAATAGGTACATGCTTACGCTAATTTCAAGAATGATTCGTTATATTTTTAAAGAGGATTTACATTTACTTAAATGATTGGTTAAATCATGTAATCATGTAAGTAAATGACTTGTACACATTTGGTATTGAACTTAAATTTTAAGTAAAATATCAATTATATACATACATGAAATACCGCACGGAGGTAAGAATGTTGATTTTGTAGAAGAAGGAAAACAGGACAAATGTTTAATTCTAATAATTACTCAACTTGGATTCACAATGACGAACTGTGAAATCCAAAGAACTAATTACAAATTATACATCACACAGTATACTTATATTATTACTTGTAAATACTTGTAATCATTACAAGTTGTAATGTAAACGATCTTTTGTATAGTTGTATAGTTGTTGTCATCACCTCAGTTTCTTCTTCTTTTTCTTATCTGCATTTTGACTTGACGTAACAGTAGTAGGAAATTATTTTGATAAATTGGCAAATGATTCCCGCGAGATAATTATCTATAGCTAATAATAATGATGAATACCTACATTTCCTATACTTAGCAAGTATAATAACAAATATACTTCTAACTTAGTATTACTGTATTACTAAGTAGGTTTTTAGAATATATACATAATACATCCTTCACTTGGGATTTAGAAAATAATATTATACATACAAATCATAATAAAAATATTTATCCGGTACTAATACACTGTCGAAAAGAAAAGGATATTCATCATTTTCTTTCCTTACATTAGCATAAACGTACATACTTGATACAGCGTAATAATAGTTAGTATTCCCTAGTAGATATAAAAATGAAATGTTTTCCTTTATGTATATTTTTGTATATCAGTTTCAGTACGTTTGTCTACAACATTATCGACTTCATCATCAAAGGATTAATTTTGCAAATGCTGGTTTCCTAATTTTAAAATCATAATACGCTCTTTAGATTCTTGAAGATATCATGTTGCATTATTTTTAAATATATCATTTTATATTATTATTTTTTGTTGTTGCTCCTGTTGTAATACACTTTTTCTATAGGATTCTAACTAATTTTAAGAGTATCTGATCTCACCAGTATGAATAGCTATGTGTCTTTTGTATTCAAGATAAATCTCAAACCGTGCTTTACACTTGATACACGTATAAAAATAATCACTGTATGGATTTTTCCTTGATTTACATTGTAGCAGATGAGATGACAAACGTTCATTGCTTGAGAATTTAAGGCCGCAATTATGTGTACAGGGAAAATTTCTTTCCTTCTCTGGTTTTACAATTTTCTCTGTCGCAGACACTGTATTAGAACCATTGACCACTGAGGATGATGCGTTGTTGTCCAAATTCACATTACCTTGCTTTGTCAACATACCACCTGAATTTTTCCGTCGACTGTTTTTATTACCACCGGCAATATTTATTACAGAACCAGAGAAGGATGAAGATGCTGCTGAGGCAACCGTTTGTAATTGGACAAGTTGTTCCTGTTCCAAATCAATATCCACATAATTTGGATTATTATTATGTCGTCGTCGTTTAGCATCCACATTTTGAAATTGTTGATGTGGATCTGGCTGTTGCGGTTGTTGCTGTTGAAATTTTGATTTTCTTCCCCGTTTGCGGCTTTGTTCCACTTCAGAGAAAGTAGAGGGAGAGGATTGACTTTGACTGTCATAGGCGTCAATACCCCCTGGTTGAAGACATGAACTTGAGTGCGCTATATAATTGGCTGCATTTCCAAATTTTACTTTACCTGCATTGAATTGGAAATAAATATATAAATAAATAAATTAGACATTATTAGAATAAAGTAACGAAAAGGATATGTGTAGCGAGCAAGCCAGTAATCATATACATATAAACGATAAATATCAATTTTATCAACAAACGTACATTTCCAACAATAATAATAATCGTCTTTGCTATTGACAGCCTCACTCTCTGAAGAATCATCTCCACCGCCTACTTTGTTCCATTCATTGCCAACTTCATTTCGAAGAGTCACCAAATTATGAAAATTATTCAGAGGAATTAATGATTGTTTCTGTTGTTGTTGGATTTGTTGTTGTTGCTGCTGCTGTTGTTGTTGACATGATGTAGGTAATAGAGATGAAGCATGAGCAATTTGTTGATTGACAATTGGAACTGTTATTTCCATATTGTTATGCTGATTTGGAACAACAACATAGTAATGATTCGGGGTAGTGGGGACATGATTTGGTACATGACCTGTAGCGGGAGGGTACCAATTTGGAGTGCTCTGGTTAGTTTGCTGATTGTGGTGAATATAATTAGAAGTTGGTCGCTTGATTTCCACATTGACGGTTCTAAATAAAATAAAGATCACATTAATCTCATTACACAACTGGAATATATATACAACAATTGCAGGATATTAAATAAACAGGCGTGATAGATTTGTATGCAGATGTGTATATATATGTAAAACAAAACAAATGTAGCAAACCGCGGATCGGAGTAGGTCATTTCATGGCTGTTTATTTGGGCTTGTACAGTTCTATCGGGGCCCTATAAAACAGAAAAAAAACAATTCTTAAATAATTATATAAACTATTGTGGCAACTTATATACAGATGCCTACTAACTTGTACTACTAATTTGTACATTTTTTTTTTTTCTATAAAGTTACATACATTTAACTCATCCCGAAACGTTGGGTGGTGGTTAACTTGGTGGCAAAACAGCTCTAATTTGTCACAAAAACCGAGATTGCAATATTTACACACAAAATAAAAACCTCGTTGATCCATATTTGTGTGATTTATGGAATTATTCAAGCTATATTAATTCATATTATTTTTAACGAATTGTGTAAAATTTAATTGGATTAGCATTTAAAAGTTATTTGTCTCGACTTATAAGTTCACAGTCTGTCAAATCCTATACGCGAGATTACTTTAAAAGCCTTTTATATTTTGAATAGAAAATTTCAATTTTATGAAATATAATTATTTATTACGAGGAGACTTTTTTTCTGTAAATATTTTTTTTGGAAAATGTTTCAAAATTGTTTGAACTCGAGCGCTCTTAAACCACATGATAAATCATACAAACGAAACATCGTGGGGGGAGGGGTAAATATTAAAAAGACGCTGACAGTCATTTCAATGTCAATTGTGGAGATGCTATTTATTTATTTATGCCATCATTCTGGATATGTTTTCTGTTTAATTATTACTATATGGGGCAAAACTGCATCCTCGCTTTTTCACATATTTACGAAGTAAATAATGCGTAAATATGTACATGGTCAGAGATTTAGTGTAGAGATGAAGTCAAGGTTTGACTGTCAAGCAAAACATAAATATTTAAGTACTTCAATCTCTTTGCAAAAGCTACAAAAAAACTTTAAAATACGTATATTCCAAAATCCATGAGGAAAACTTGTTTTTTTCTCATATTTCGCCTTGATTCTCTTGTTTATTAGTCATTTTCGCCTTGATTCCCTCGTTCATTAGTAATTTCCGCACCATAGGAAGATATAGCACAACAAGGAATCGTTTGGCTTACTCAACGTTAGTTACGCAGTGTCAAGAGTTGAAATCCCATCTCGTTCTCTCGTGTGAATTGGGAATTGGGAATCTATATAATATTTTCAGTTCCAAAGTGGAAACTAAGTTTCAACTGAAAAAGTGCATACGGGAAATATGCAGGGACAATTAACGGAAATTGAATTATCATAAAAATAATTTGCCAAACCACAGTGTGTACGGTTTAAGTAAAAGGGAATTCAAAATGAACAAAGACATTTCATATCGTTTTGTCATAATCTCAGTGGTCACGGCATTCGCAGACTTTGGAGCAGATGCAAGTATTGTATTTAGAGAAGAAAATGCTCGTATCAATGCTCAATTGTCATCAGACAGACCGTGTAATTTCTTATTGAATTTTGGTGATAGTCACCTAAAGACGGTAATTTTAAGTCATATTTTTCAATTTCATTTTCATTTGCCAACAGCAGTAGTACCTACTACATTTTTTAATTTTTAATCTTGAATCGTTTATTCTTCATCTGGTGAAGCCTGAAATCATTCGAAAATATGGGCTTCCAG
Source organism: Gisinianus flammeolus (assembly GCA_034699125.1). NCBI lineage: Eukaryota > Metazoa > Arthropoda > Collembola > Symphypleona > Katiannidae > Gisinianus > Gisinianus flammeolus. The sequence goes on along the minus strand of JAIUND010001347.1, from coordinate 15,036 downwards.
TAGAGACTCATCATGCAATTACAGATGACGGCTATATTCTGGAATTGCACAGGTATGTATAGTATACATTTAATAAATAATATTATTATAAAATATTATATTGACCGCAACATATTCGCATCTATAGAAAAAACAAAATTCCCATGCACTTATTTCTTTGAGGTGTATATATTTTTATTGGTTGACTTTTTCTCTCAATCCTTTTATCCTTTTATCCACCTTTTTGTACTTTGAACATATCCCATTTAGAATTCCAGCACCCACAAAGCCAGTAGTTTTCCTGCTACACGGTGTTACTGGTTCATCTCGGGATTTCGTAATTAACTGTGAAAGAAGAGCTCTCGGTAGGTTAAAAAAAACGGCTACTTTTTTATCACGGAGTTGTCTGTCGGCATATGCACTTAAATTACAAATAAAATGTAATGAGCACATGTCTTCATTTAATTACTGTTTGTATAGCTATTATGTTGGCTGATCGGCACTACGATGTCTGGCTGGGAAACGTGCGAGGGAATTCGTACTCGAATAATCACACTTCACTCAGTCCAGAGAGCGATGAATACTGGAATTTTTCGTAAGGAAATTTGCATGGTCTAAAATGTTATCAGGCAGTTTCAATGAAGCTGTTTCATATATTATTATATATATAGAATCTGGACACCGGATGAACATCAAATCATTATAAAAGTAGTACATAATATTATATATTGTATTTTTGAAGGGTGGACGAAGTAGCGTACTATGATGCTCCAGGTATATATATCGTATTTAATAAAAATTACAGTAACTATCAACTTTCAATTGAGAAGCTCATTTGCATTCTAATTTTTATAATACTGATGAAACTTTTTTTCAGCTTTGGTTGATTATATACTGAACGTTACCCAGAAGAAACAATTAAGTTGGGTTGGAATTTCAATGTGAGTATACTCATTTCAAATCTCAAGAGAGACTGTTGGTTCCTTATACATATGCACAGTTGAAGCATTTGTATGTATATTGTTGATACTTGATAAATAATTGTAAATATGATGTAAATTATTGATTATATACAAAAGGGGGAATGGAGTTGCCTTGGCCTTCTTATCTGCACGACCAGGTATATATCTTACCTATATAAGACATTTATAATCGGCCATCAAATCATCATGCAGTTTTTTAAATTTGACATTGTCTATATACACACAGAATACAACGAAAAGATAAACATTTGGTTCGCTCTGGCAGCAGCAGCCAAACTTCAAGGGACGAAATCACCTTTTCTACGACTGTTTGCTCCTTTCCCAAGATCTATCGAGGTACGTAAGGAGTAAGGAGTATAAAGTCCTAGAGTTTTTCAAATGAATGTACTTTTCTTACTTTAATTTTGTATAATATAGAGATTGATGACAACACTCAATCACGGAAAATTATTCCCTACGTCTTTCATTCGCCTGTTCCGAAGATACGGTCCGAACTTTTGTCGATTAGAGGGACTCACAAAGAACTATCATGGATTTTGTGGGATCGTGTATTACCTCAATGATGGATACCATCCAGGCTCCATCCCCCCAGTAAATTTATATACCTATTTTCACAAAGAATTATTGGAATTTTATGATAATCCTATATGTATCCACAAAAACTGATTCAGCGTGCACTCATTGAATATATATAATATTTTTTTAATATTTGAAGGAGATTTACAGCGTGATCGTAGGAGGAATCCCCACTCAAACATCAGTGAAATTCATCACGCAATGGTTCAGTTGGATAATTAGTAACAGGTTTGAATCATATTATTTGTCAGATATTTTCTATCAAACATATGCCAACTTTATGTTTATACACAAGCCATTTCAATTTTTCAACAGGTTTACTCTCTTTGATTATGGTCCATGGACAAATATGAAAACATATGGGAGTGTAGAACCGAAACTTTATCCTATTGAAAACCTTTCAACAAGACTAAGTAAGGATTTCCTTTTCCTATTCTACTCAAATTAATACAATTTCCAAAAAATTAGTGAATTCGCTATATTATGCATATAAACCCTGTCCCACAAATTTAGACAATCATCCCTTTTAGATTTCCTGGCTAAAGTACGAGAGCATAGGATCCTGTATCATGTACGTACTTTTGTGATGACTACTGACCAAACACAAGTTTATATTCCCAAAGTTTTCTCAAAAAATTTCTCTCAGAAATTTTATTGGGAAATGTTCAAAATCCACTGTCCCACGAATTTAGACAAAACTGACAGAAACGGTGGTGGTGGACAAAATTACGAAAACTGTGTATGTATATGGATCTCTTTGAATGCACCCAATTAGTGGAAAAGTATCAAAATTTCCATTGGAAATTGTTTCCTGCGTCCCAGAACCAAAATTGAGATTTGGATTTTACCAGTGTTTTGAACAGTTTTCGTGTTTTTCACCAATACGTTTTTCTTGTTTTTCCCCAATGCATTTGCATAATGCACAAAAGTTTTTGTGGCAAACCAAATGTGGATTTGAAACACGTAATCTATTATGTAATCTATTATGTAATCCAGCGTGTTGACCGCATTTCAAAATTCGAATACGTTTTGAAATGAAAAACATTTTCACATTTCAAAAATCCCCTTTTCCATGCAAAAAACGGGGAAACAGTCCAAATATTTAACATTTTTGAGCATGTAAAAATGGTTGCCATTTCAAAACTACTTCGAATTTTGAAATGCGCTCAACACGTTTGATTACATAATAGATTATGTGTTTCAAATCCACATTTGGTTTGCCACAAAAACTTTTGTGCATTATGCAAACGCATTGGTGAAAAACACGAAAACTGTTCAAAACACTGGTAAAATCCAAATTTCAATTTTGGTTCTGGGACGCAGGAAACAATTTCCAATGGAAATTTTGATACTTTTCCACTAATTGGGTGCGTTCAAAGAGATCCATATACATACACAGTTTTCGTAATTTTGTCCACCACCACCGTTTCTGTCAGTTTTGTCTAAATTCGTGGGACAGCGGATTTTGAACATTCAACTTTGGGAATGGAAACTTGTGTTTGGTCAGTATAGTCATCACAAAAGTACTTTAGCCAGGAAAGCCAAAAAGGACGATTATTGTCTAAATTCGTGGGACACAAGGTTTACTTTCTTAATATTTCCTTTTCTCACTACATTTTTAGTTCTATTCTGGGGTCAAAATGACTGGATCACAACGGCAGAAGTAAGTATTTACAAAGTTGTCATGCATATAGACATTGCAGTATTCTCACTGATTATTTTTTACAGTTGAATTTTGGCTATTTTTTTGTAGGATGTAGAAGCATCGATTCCTTTAATCAAAGGGACATCATCACATAACAATACAGAAATAATCAAAGTGGCTTCCCCATCTTGGACACATGGAGATTATGCCCATGGACGAGATGCTGATCGACTCGTGTACAAGCATGTTATTGAAAGACTTGATAAAATTTATGGGAGAACATAAATATATAGTTTGTAATGTTGTTTTTCTTAAATATTAAAGAATAATTTATTAAAGTTTTCATTATTTGTAATCAAGCTTTTCAGTATTTGAAAATGAAAGTTGATCAGTATTCATTGAGATCTTCAGTTATAATTCCAGCTTGGGATTGAGACGAGCCAATTAAAATGATGAGCCAATAGGAGGCATTGAAAGCCAAAAATACAATCGGCAAAATACTTCCAAGTTTTGATAAGGCTCTGATGTGTGGATTCAACATTATAAAACATTTAATATTTAATTAGAATAGTATAGATAATCGCATATAGAAATAAATTGAATTCTGTTCAAACGATATACATTAAAACTTACAAAAATATCATGTCTTGACATTTTGTCAAGAATGTCGGTCGTCCAAGTTTGAAGCCACCGGTTCCAGATTCGTTGTTTACCGGATTACTATGAATGTTGTTTTGCACTGAATGCATTTCCAAAAACTGTATATATACAATTACAAAAAGGATTAGTTTAGAATATCATTTACATGCGTTTTTAACAATATTATGGAGAAGTCTCTCTCTGTGTACCTCATTTTGAGTTGAATTTTTGCTCCATCCGCCATTTGATGTGACAAAGTTTGCTGAGAATGAGTAAACAAATATCATAATCATATGGTCATCCGGATTTATATTAATATAATATATTATTGAGTTAGCAGGATAAAGAAAACTTTATAGAAATTTAGAAACTTACCCAAAGTAACAATGAGGACCAGTGTGAAACAGAAAAATAAATAGGCGTCCAACTATATACGTATTCCGTCATTATTTCAATATCCAGTCAAACTTGACGCAAATAATGCTTTGACTTTTATAAATAAATAATTATAATAAAATATTATACAATAGAAATTACCGCGGTCTGGTATGAGACGTTGCCCAAGTTTTCAGTTACAGTCGAAATGAATATTGCTTGTACTGCCAGCTGTTAATAAATATTCATCAGTGATATATTTCAACAGAGCAAAAGTAAGAGTATATGTTTTGAAAACAATTCCGTGTAAAAAATTTATAAATTGTTCTGTACAAAAGGGAATTTCAAATCGTTATTAATTAATTAATTACAATGAGACAGCTGATAAGGATTTTAGAGCCATTTTGGGGCATCCACAACGTCATGAATGAAATCAAAGTGAGGGACACAATTGGGAAAAAAATCCCCGTCAAATATTTGTTCGAGGACCGAACAAATTTAAATTCCATAGAAAATCTGGAAATGTTTACTATATATATATATAGAAAAATAGAACATGAGACGAGGATAAAAGTTACTCCACATTCATTTACGCAAAGTCTTCATATGTCATACATGAATATGAACTTTAGTGACAAAAAATAATACACTTAAATATTTGTCATGTCTCTCACGTACCTCCATGAAAATTTAAGACTTGTTCCTTGGGTAAAACATTTTTTATATGGAATCGAGAGTTGGTTGTGTATCCGGAAACTCCCAAGAAATTTAAAGTACGGCCAATCCATTTGTACGAAATATCGGAAGTGCCATACGAATAACTGCCAAACTCCACAGTACATGTTTGCTCATCAAATGGAAAATAACTTAAATCCATTTTACATGAAACCTTTGCCGAGATCCTATATTTTGAGCATCGTATTTAAGAAACACATGATTATAAACGATACAAAAAAGTTTTACTCACAATCAGCATTATATATATATGCATTTATATTCAAACTATAAAAATTCTTCTTCTTGCCTGGTTGAACGCTTCACTTCTCCATCTGGATAAACGACTGTGATTTCACTGTCGACATTTGAATCAGTTTTCATTTCTCTTTTATTGAGTATAAATGTATCCGGAGTCCAGAGATTCCTAGAATGTTCCGCGTCCAACTACATATATATTCCGTCATTATATTATTTCAATATGCAGTCAAACTTGACGCAAATACTGCTATGATTTTTATAAATAACTATATAAGAAATTTTTTATTATAAAATATATATATACAATAGAAATTATACCAAAACTCTGTCAATGTTATTGCTGACTGAACTGGAATATCTCAATCTTGAGTCCATCCAATGATGTCTCAGGTACATTGTCAAACTAAATTCCTATATAAATCATGCAGTTAATGAATTAAATGTACTTTACAATGTCCCTGCATAAATTTATACTTTTATAAAGAGAATAAACAAAAAAATGGTATAGGAAAAATAAACTCACATGTCGAGCTTCGTCGATATCAAATACGTCCAAAATGGACGCGTTCATAAAAACTTGTACTGGCTTGCCTATACAAAAAAAGTATATTTCCACTGTAAATGTCTAATTTATATAAATACTCATATTTTACGAAACCGACTGAACATTGTCAATATAATATAATATATTATGCTCACGGTCATAATCGGGACGAACTCTGCGATCATAATTCGAAAACATTCCGTCCATTATTTGACTCAGTTCTTGGGATGATCCACTGGACAAATATCAAGCGTAAACTTTATTATATTTATTTCTTTCTCTCGGAAAATTTGCATGTTAAATTAATATCGACAATATTTATATTTATATAGCTTTTAAAAACATGGACATACCCGGTCGTTTTCCCGTACACAGTTATAAGAAAAGTTGTCAAAAACAGAAAACTCCATTTGAGTAGACAAAGCGAGAAAGATTCTCGTAACATTCTGAATTATCAGTAATTTAGAGAAACACAAATGTGGAAATTTCTTGAAACAGATATATATTTCCTCGCTCACACATATACAAGAATTATACAAAAAAGCAAACACACTTTGGACTCTCGGCTTCGACACTTTAGTAAATTTAATATCAACTAATGACTCTTATTGAGTGGCTAAAATATTAATCATTTAATTTACTGTCATTTAGTTTAATACATACCTATAGATAGTATTGAATTTCAGACCAACCGGGAAAAAGGTCCATGCACTGCAACATACATCAATGCCCTTGTGGGTCAATGTTAATATTTTTTGTCAAGTCGACACATAATTTTTAACTCTACACGGGGATTAAAACGTACTTTAAAAAAAAACCATCTATACAGATATCATCATGAAATATGAGCGTCTATGTCTAAGTCTAAAGTCAATTCAAGAGCAAGAGACAAGCTAGACAGACAGACAGAAATCGCAATGTCTATATATTATATATATGTGCATCATATATCAAGAAGCTTTGACCCATCTGACCCTTCCTTTTCTTTGTCTACAACTCCGCTCTCACATCCTTCACACTTTCTGGTATCTGAAAACTGTCTAGTTATATATATGCAAAATCAAAAACGTTCTTATATGTATATTAAATTGAAGAAAATTAAAACTCTGCTAATGCGTTGGTTAGAAATCGAGTTTCGAGTACATATATTCTTATCCCCCGAGAGAGAAAATGTACGAGTGTAAAAGTGTCATGCAATCATTGCAATTAACTTCATCTCGTCTGGAATTAAAAAATGGCACGTCCACATTATACATGGATTTTTCTGTCTGAAATAAATGCTGACGTCAATGGAGGTTAGAATTTTAAATAAAAATGGGACTCGGACGTCCAAACTATATATCCACACCACATTTACAACCTACAAAGTTTACATTTTTGACACAATTTATTGATTTAAAAAACGAAAACTGGTAAGTATTATTTGTACAATTTCTTGTCTAGAAATATATACAAAACACATTACAGTTCATTATTACGTATGCCACCAGAAACCATAATTAATAGAAAATAGAAAGTACAAAAATAAAAACATAGAATGTGTATAGACAACAAAACAAAGCTAAAATTAAACAGTTATTTAGTATGGATACGGAGGAATATTATGTGGAGGATTTGAATGTATCGTATTGAAATTGAGCTGAGATGAGTCGACTGGATTCGATGATGACATTGATGAGTCGTTATTCCAATCAGATAAAAAAGAGTTCATGGGGTTACAATGAAAATTTGTACATTCTCCATGCCCGTGTTCACCACCAGTCCAAGCACCTCTATACATTCGATTTTTCCATTGAACGGGTAGAGGCACGTTTTCTATTACACTGAATAATAAACAAAGCACAAAATACACGATATATCTTATAAATAAAAACACAGGGAATGGTTAAAAAAAATTAAGAAAACTGAAAACTGAAAACTCACGTGTCCATGAAATTCCCCATGCCATATTTGGTAGCTCGTCTAGAAACTCGACAGATGATTCTCTCCAGACATTCATTTTGCACGAATGACTGATGCCATTCGGATCCATGATGATCTTGATCTAGTTGAGTGCTACTAAATGTCGTCAAATCCCTTAAAAATGGTAAACTCCTTTTCCAACGATGTCTCAACGAAGTCGGAGTCACAATCAAATACAGTGAGTATAAAATGTACGGGAGAATCGCGAGGGAGACAAAGAGAATGCCGACAATCAAGTAAACTGTGATTGGTCTCCCTGGTACGAGTTCTGGATATTCAACTTCCGTATCCCCGAAATCCTTAACACCATAGTCCGTTGATGATTTCACAGACGAATCCATTTTATCTTTTGCTAATACTTTCTTTGAAACCTCCAATATGGATTCTGATTCCAATTTAGACTTTTTAGTCTCTGGTGATGAAATTTCAAAGTCAATGGAGAGACCATGAGAATATTTCACGTTCACACTGCACATCACGAATATGACGACGGAAATGAAGATAATATTTAGACATGGAAACGTCCTGGATTTTGTAAAACTATTCAAGAATTTGAACATTTTTCCTAAGATTCAATATATAACCGGAAGATTCCTTGTTACTCCAATGACGAACATCCAATGACTCAATAAATCTTTATTTCCATATTGTGAATGCTTTAGATGCTTACACAAAGGGAAATGTGGATATGGAAATGAATGTATAACAGTTGCAATTTGGAACTTCTTGGAATTTGCACAACAGAATTAGAAATTTGTACATACATACAATACAATGATATATCGAGGTTAGTTGTGAAAAAAACTGGATATGAATATACAAATATACGTGTGAAGATATCATTTAAATATAGAATATTTTCTTGACTTACTAAAAACAACGTGAGCTTCAAGTTGAATGTCTTTGTATATATTGACATTGACCCCACATATACATATGCTATAGATGCCTATACTTATGGATTATTTTGAATGTAGGATATATATGAGGTCGGATCTTGCACATCTTTGTTAATTATTTAGAGACTTCCATTTTCTCACAGCGCAGCGTATCCACAGCTTCTGACGAGAGTTACCTAGTTAACGTTTACTTGTGAAAATTAAACTCTTTCTTTTTCAATTCTCTTGGAATCTTCAGTTTTTTTCAATCACCGTCTTCAAATTGTACAAAAAGCTCAGCATTTATTATTCCTTGATTTTCTTCATATTACAATTTCAAACTCATTAAATTAAATCTTTGCTTGATTAGATTTTGTCAATTCATTAATAAAAAATCCTCTCAATTCCGAATTGTAATTATGAAGCCAAAAAACAAAAAAAAACATGAAGTTTCTTCTCATGTCACTCCACAATGAAATTGACAACATTCATTTCTGTCCGGTGTAAAAAACATTTAATTACCTTTCAAAGTAAACATTGTCAACTGGCAATACAAAACTCAACATTTTATGGCTCTTAATATTTGTTTGACAGCTATATATACATATGTATAACGCTACATTTATGAGTTAGAGAAAGAGAGTTGACAAAATTGACACTCCAAAGTAACAAAAACAAGTTAAAACAACAAAAACGTACACACAACATTAAACGCTGTAAATAAATACATTAAATTGGCACTTTTGTCATTCCTAAATTTACTGCTCTATACATATATGATTTACTTTTTGCATATTTACGATATGTTCGACAGCAGAAAATCCACAATAATTTGAGAGCTGAGAGGAAAAGCGACTCATCACCAGGAAATTTAAATCGCTTTTAACACACACTTATTGGTAAAAATGACGATGAAGATGAGAAAGTAGACTAAAAATTATTAATTTGTATGGTAAATTGATATTTACAGGATTTGGATGGAGATAAAGATGATACAGTTTAGGGTGGAGAGAGAGAGAGAGAGAGAGAGAGAGAGGAAATATATATGAAGGAAAATAAAATGATTCCATAAATGTCGGTTTACTTTCATATTATCACATTGTAAAAAGTTTTTATGTGTTTACATGACTTAGTAAGGATTTCCTTTGAAATCTTTCTCGTCCTTATATAAAACACGATCCACGAATATCAAATGTCACTCTCAGACCTGAAGAACACTCGGCAGCTAATCAGCCAACCAATTCTTTCAGTACATTTTGAAATATAATACCAAGAAAAAGAGGAGAGACTACATAAAATTTCAAAATGTGTAAAGTAAAATCCTGTGTTTTTTTACTTCTTCCCATTGTTGTATTCAATGTGGTTCATTGTCGCTCCATTGAGGATCAAACTGACAGCGATGGAAATATTAGTGTCATCGAGGAGTCCCATCGGAATTCAAGATGTAAGTTCCTTTTATTTTTGTTCATTTCAAATCGAAAACATTCATCAGTTTGTATTTCTCTCTCTCTCAAAAAAGAGCATGACTTGTGATTTACCTGTATGTATCTGTATTCACTGTGTGTATATAATCTTTTCTTTGAATACAGTATTTCCTTTCTGGCATATTGGGAAGTCTTCATCAGCGAATACACCATGTGGGGTGGCTGAAACACTCGGGACTTGTCAGAGCTCGTAATTTTTATACACATTTGAATAATACTTTTTTTGGATGTATTTGGATTATGCTATTCCATTCATCATCCCTTCTTCTTCTTTTGTTTTGCGTAATTACAGAAAATTTTGCAAGCAGAGAGGAGGGAAGAACACTGGGGCCGCTTGCGAAGGAAATAACAACATTTGCTGTCAATGTAAAAAAAGTACTGATTAATAATTCGAATACTCCCACAGCATTGAAATTAAAAACATTATTCGTAATAATTTTGAATGAATTTCTTTCCTCTCAGTTACTGCAAAATGCTCACAAGACGCGGAGACATGTACAATCCGAGAAAGTGGAGCACTCATTATGAACCCTGAAATATCTGCCGTTCCCTTATTCCTTCGAGCTGTCTCTGCACCATATCAGCGGCATTATATCTTTCCCAAAGTATATACCGTCTGTTAAGTTCACAAACGAACTATAACGATTTTCCTTAATTTGCGGAAATGCTACTACTGCGTCCGTCTTTGTGGGTAAAATTCTGAAAAAATTCAGGGTGACAGAAAAGGTTATGGCAGACAATAATGTCGAAGGACCCAAAGCTCCATCCTGAACCGTTTAACCTTTGCAGCAGGTCAACGAAATTAAGGAAAATAATTATAGTTCGTTTGTGAACTTAACAGGCGATATATATAATATATTATACCCACGCTAAAAAACAACGTGTTTAGAAGTCTAAAAGACTAACAAAAAGACTAATAGATGTAGGTATTAATAATTAAAATAAAATTGTTCAATGTGATTTATAGATAAAAGATTCATGTCAACTCAAATTAGAACTGGAAATCTTTGAGCTGTCTTTACCCACTGCTGGAGGGAACTGTGAAATGGACACCATGTCCATTTCCGGGAGTCCAACAGCGAAACATTTCCGAGTTTGTGGTTCCCTTACCAAACAAGAATGTACAGCAAAACAAAATCCATTTCAAAATTTCTATATATTATCTAGAACACATCCTAATTGCATATGATTTTATGATTTTGATTATGGGGACTATTATTATTATTATTATTTGATATAGTATTTTTGGATTACGGAAGCTCCGAGAATATCAAAGTGAATATGAATATTAAAGAAGCTGGAGCAAGGTATACGATCCGACCACTCTTCATTAAATGCGACTCCACCAAACGCGGTAAGTAAAACAAATATATATATAAGGTATATACTGATCATAATTTTTGTATTCAAGTTTACTCTCAACTGATAAAAATGATAAATGATTGGAACCCTTCCAGCACCCGCCCATTGCCTTCAATATTACACGGCCCAAACTGGCATTGTCAAGAGTTTCAACTATGGGAATCTTCATTTGAATAATTTGGACTACACCGTTTGCATTAAATCCTCTGATGATAACACCATCATTCAGGTTTGTCAGCTTTTTTCTTCCTGTTTTGTTTTTGTATTTCGTAACGAAATCGACGAAAAAAGTATACCTATTTGAAAATTGATTGAAATGGTCCCTGTCTTTTTCTGTGTACATATGGTCAAAATAAAATAAATAGTGGAAGGAATGTGCAGCTGACAACTTTGTCGTGACTGGGGATGTGGGAAGTGTCACTCCAATCGGAAGTCAAACTGGTGACGAGTGTGTGAGCGACTTTGTTGAGATTTTTGGAGGGAAACGCCATTGCGGAACTAGTTTCATTACCACGAAAAGTAAGCTTGGGAATAATAATAATAATAATAATGAGTACAAGTTTCTTGAAATTGGGTTCTTTAAAATTTAATGACAATAGTTAATTTGTTTTCTACTTTCTTTATTTGTATCGCACATACATTCAAGATTTTAATTTCTTTTTACGTCTTACTTCAATTCTAGGTGAGGCCAAACCCTTTTTGCTCAACGTTCATTTTGATGACAATGAGCTGCCAGGTGGTGGAGCTCTTCCAACTCTCCCTACTGACTGTATGAGTAATGATATTTTCAATTGTGACATGGTTGGAAGTCCTCCAGTTTGTCAATGCAGCTACACGAACAATTCCGCCACTTGGGATACGAATAATGTCGGTTTTTGTTTAGAATACAATCAAATTTAGTCAGATTACAGTCAATTCCTTGATGAGGAACTTTTTAGTTTTATTTATATTTTATTTATAATTCCCACATGTTATGGTGTATGATTTTATATTCATGTGTAAAATTTGTTACTAATTTATTAAATACTAAATATTATTCCATGAATTATCACAACGCTGTCCAAAATGTGAGACATTTTTTTTCAATTCCAAAAAATAAATGCAGTCATCGCAAAATCGTCCAGAAAACATAAGCACAGGTATATATTTTATTATAAGCTTATGAAATTCCTTTACTCATTCGTTTTCTCTTTTGCAAAAGGTATACAAATGAAACAAGTACAGAGGGTTATGCAAGATATTAGGACCACTTTTCAACAACCTGCCCTGGTCTTCCTTTGTATTCCATGGTCCTCAAATTATATTCGCATTAAAGTTCCTTCTATTATCTCGAGACATTTTCGAGTTTATCTCCCTCCGATACATATCACATCCCTGAGAAATCCAGTTTTGAAAATCACTTGTTAAAAAAACTGTTTGCAAAAACCCTGTTTTTCAGAGTTTTCGGATTTCTATTTTTATTTTTCCTGGATTTAAAATCAATTCAAAAAATTGCCAAAGCTCGGACATTCTCGGTATACATATTCTACATATTGACAAAAAATATCATCTCCGAATTCCTTGAAATGACTGCTACGGCATCCGATACACGAAAAAAAGCATCGACACTTTTTTTAACATTGTTTCTTATGGAGAGAACATTTTTTGCCTCATTTTTCATGTGCACTCGTGACGATTGCATCCAAGCCCGTTGAGCAATCAACCTGAACTTTCGCAAAAGCGTTAAGAACTAATCGAAGTCCCCAAAATTACATCTAGCGGTTTTTGAAATTGAGGGGCGGGGGAGGGGGACGTCGTAAACCGTTGCAAACAGTTTTTTTAACAAGTGATTTTCAAAACTGGATTTCTCAGGGATGTGATATGTATCGGAGGGAGATAAACTCGAAAACGTCTCGAGATAATAGAAGGAACTTTAATGCGAATATGATTTCAGGACCATAGAATACAAAGGAAGACCAGGGCAGGTTGTTGAAGAGTGGTCCTAATATCTTGCATAATCCTCTGTATGGAAAATTATGCAAAAGAGTCTATATGAATCCAAAGGGAATAGTTCAGTTGGCTATTCTGTTCATACAAAAATTCACGTGAATTCAATTCACTGAATTGTGTAAGGGCGCATTTGACAATTCGTAATGAGATTAATATATCGTAAAAATGAACCCCACGCACTCTCCTCATTCTAATAGAATGATTCTATACACATAGATATACGAACGGTATGTAGAGTAATTAAATTATACAACTTAATCAATAGTATAACTTCATTTCCCTCTTTCAACAGTATTCACAAAAAATGTTTTTTCACCTTATATTGGACACGAGCAAAGACAAATAACAAAAAAATAACATTAAAAAAATACCAAAGTCCTTGAGAAAGTTGATTTGCGAGCAAGTTATTGAAATAAAAAGAGAATGCTTGTGTGCATTGGTTTACGGTAACTGTGTATGCACTTCCCATGCATTTCCCTATATATTATACAGATATCCATGTGAGCCATTGTTACAATATAATCTATATTATAGTTTATTGTCGATGCAGTGCAAAATTTGTATTTTTTCTAAAGATTTTGTATTGCAATTTTACATTACACAACACAGCAACAAGAGCAAAGAAAAATGTAAATAAACTTGTACTGTCGCCTCGTTTCAAGGCTGTAGAAACCTTTTAAAATTTGGAATCCTCTTTGATTTGATTCTAGTTTGTGAGAAAGAAAGGAGCAGAGAGCAACAAGGAGCGATTACAAAGTGCATGTGAGTGGTCGTGTATTGAATTATTTCTAAAAGTTAACGTATTTACATCTCACCTCATCTCTCACTTACCAGATTATAGAACAAGGACATATTAGACGAAGGAGAGAGAATTCTGGAAAAACCACATATTCCATTGCGGCCATGGCAGAAATGATGAAGTTGGCGGATGACGAAAAGGGGATTTTGATCAAAGTAAACACTGGAAGTACATACGAGGTTGTTCACGCTGCATCTAGCAAAAGTATGATGGGAATGAGATAGAACAAAAGTGTATTTTTGTTTTTCAATGTAATGTCTTTTCAACAAAATACATTGTTCCCAGCGGTATTCCAATTGGTGAATACCATAAGAAAAAAAATCATTTTGTTGAGTCGAAAAACGCCGCGACGGCTGACTTGAGTTCATCATCAGTTGTGAATCTCCTTCCCTTGAGATCTTTCTTTAATTCTGGAAACAGGTGGTAGTAGGAGGGGGCCAGGTCCGGAGAATAGGGGGGATGAGACATTTCTCCAAACTCGTATTTGATCATGGCGTTGACGGAAGCCGGTGCCCCATGAACGGGAGCGTTGTCATGCAAAATGACCCATTGGGTGTTTCGTTTCCCCCGACATTTCTTCCTAATGGCAGCTCGTAATTTTCCCAAAGTCTCTGCATACTGAGCACTAGTTATTGTGGTCTTTGGTGGTAGGTAGTCGACCAACAGGATTCCGTCCATGTCCCAGAAAACGGTGGTCATGACCTTGCCGGCTGAGATTTGAGATTTCGCCCGTTCTCTAGGTTTCTCACCTGGCCACCACCACTCCTTTGAGGCCTCCCTGGACTCGGGGTCATAATAATGTACCCAAGTCTCGTCCCCAGTGATGACACGAGAAAAGTAGTCCGG
>JAIUND010001346.1:0-37342 GCA_034699125.1 Gisinianus flammeolus | reverse complement strand
GTCAAACTACAAAAACATGTACTAGTCCGATCAAGTTCCGTATTCCCTTTTGGAATTAAGGGGATTATGACAATTGGGGTATTGTAAAAGTCCTTCGGCGATGGTCATTCTGAGTACCTCCTTCCCTTGGACTTTTGTCCCTTAAAAAGATACCAACTTCGTGTACTTTTACATGCAAAGTAAGACCTTTCTGTGGACACATAATGTATCGGAATGAAAGGGTAAAAAATTGACCAGTGTGAGTGCATTTATACGACGTTGTGTGTTGTGACAACTGAGAAAATATGGGATTTGAAACAAATATACTCACATTGGGACAGGAGTCAGAATCTCCAAGGGAAGGAGGTACTCAGAATGACCATCGCCGAAGGACTTTTACAATACCCTAATTATCATAATCCCCTTAATTCCAAAAGGGAATACGGAACTTGTTCACACATTTTCCAGTATGTATATACTGGAAAAACGAAAACATGGTGTGCTAAACAATGTAAAGAAAACTGAGACAAGGCCCTGATTATGTCACTAGTAATGATGTAGGTACATACATGCGATTCACAATTTAAAAAGGTTTTCACCATTCATTTATCACAAGTACAATGTGCCTTAATCGACCCGCTTCATTCTCACCACTTTATTTACGTTTACGTATTCAATGTCGCGTATCGGCAAGTTCAAGGGTTTTGCGGTAGTCTAGTAATCTCATCGTCACTGTAACAGTCAATTAAGCTGAGGACTAGTGAGTAGTGAGAACGTGTGGATAATTTATTATTCCGCAGTTTAGATGTTCATATGCTCCATATACTATACACAACAAACATCAAAACTTATTGTTTGTTTATATTTTATATACTATACGAAAAGATTGTAAAACGTCAATAGTGGAAGCAGACAGACGGCTGACAGACAATAAAGCCTCATGTCATAAATTAGATCATCTCATACTCCGATTGAAATCGAAACGTGTAATTAAATCGTTGTTCTTTCTGTTAATTGATACTTACAATTAATATACACTCAGACACAGACTTACTCCCTACACAGTTTCCTCCTTTATAAATATATAAAACATATATGTTTTTACAATTACAAAAGACATTATATGTGATATGAGACAGAAGATGAGTCCCCACCCCACAGCCTCTGATGTACATATATACATACGAGTACTTATGGCATACATTCCTATGTACATTCGATATATTATATGTACACGCCTTATATTACGTCTTAGATTAGGTATTATATGTATACATACTGATACTGACTATTCGAGTGTAGTTTAAAATAGTTTGAGGAGTTGAGACAGCGCAAATACATAAACCGGTTGAAGTAGTTGTGATAATTAGAATTTACTTATTTATGCAGTTCATTTACCTGAGATATAGGGAAATATCATAGAATATACCGGAGTAAAAAAAAAGGCGCAAAAATCAGACCGGAGTACTCAAATCTCCGGACTGGAGTACGTTTTGTTTTTCCTTTTGAATTCCTTTTTTCCACTTTTTGACACAACTCAAGAATAAATTTTGCTCAAGTGTCCTTCTTTTATTTACTTCACCTGTCTTTGTGCCTTCGTCCTCTGAAAAGAATTTGTGTACATAATCCGTTAATATTACTATACGTAATTTTGACATTTTCCGTCCTATCAATTACTAAACATAGAAGAGACATTTACGGAGGAGTTAGTCGTTGTGTGTCCAGATTAAATATATATATATAAATTGTGGGTTGTGAATATATTGTTGGATAATTTTTACATGGTGCTACAAAATATGCGATTAGTATATAAGTAGAAGATAGGAAGAAGAAGAAGAAGATAGCATAATACACAGTTGAATTCGTCGTACAAATATATCGTAAACATCACAAATCACATCGATAGAGTACCAAGCACATGCACACGTAAGATCATTTTACTTACCTAGAAGACAATTTTATCTTCTTAATATGCATGTATGGCTTCCCTGATAAATATTTGTCAATTTAATGTCAATTTCTTTGTGCACAAAAGTAATTTGTATAGTAGCAAGTATTTGTAAGTGTAGCCGATATTGTGATCCCTATCGTATTTGTAGACAAGTATACATGTATATGTGTGTACTGTGTAGATTAGAGACGTAAGCCTAGATTGAAAAGGATATAACGTAAATAAACTTTGATTTAGAATTGTACTGATTGTCAAAATAAGATACAGTTATTATTATAAGTGTTATAACTTATAACTTATTGTGTTTTGATGAGATTGTTTCATTTTTGTTGTTTTACAGAAATCTGTGGTAGAATTTGGGGGGGATGCAATTATAGAAAACAATTTATGGACCGCAGTAAAATAGTTGAATAATAGTATATTGATTTATATTTCGGCATGCACAATGCAAGAAGAGGAGGATGAGAACGAAGTTGCAAATCAAAGGCTTAGACAACTAATTAAATTTTACCACGATGAGATTGTTAAGGATTTGCAAGTAATCCATGTCATTCCGATTCTACTAACCAAACTGATCTTGACACATGAAGATAAGCAACTTATTGATAAAGAGAAGACATTTAAGACAAAGTCTGAAGAGTTATTGAGAATTCTCCTCGACAAATCCAATTCAGATGTAACGGCTCTGGAAGTTTTCAAATCTGCTTTAAAAGAAAAATATTCCTGGTTGTATAGTAAATTGAATGAGGATGTACCTGATAATGTATCAACTTTGATGAGCTTGGGGAATCAAAAGAGTTCAGGTGGACACCGTAAATTCACTCTGGAGTCCGGAGGAGTCCAATCTTTACCCGTATTGTCTATCGAACGACAAGCATTGGTAAATAATTAAATAATAAGGAGTTCATTTAATTATACTTCCTTATGATATTTTGCCAGTCAATTTATAATGAATGATGTCAAGTGGCAATTAAAAATATTTCTTTTCAACATCATTTATTATTTCTCTCCTTTATATGTTTACATATATACTATAGCTCACTGAAATTTCAAAGAATTTGGACACGTTGAAACCAAGTAACTATTTAGTTTTACAAGGAATGCCAGGTTGTGGCAAAACAATCTGTGCACTTCAAGCTGTTCATCATACTTTTTTGGAGAAGAACAATTTTCAGGTTATAATGAAAATGATACTAATCAATTCGACGCTTGTGCTCTTAAACGCAGTTTAAATAATGATGTTTACATTCCAGGGAGGTGTTTTCTGGGTATCGATTGGAAAAGAATGTAGCGATACACAGGATTCTCTCATATCCAAGGTAAGTATACATAAACATTTCATGCGTAGTTTGAATGGAAAAGCTTATTTGTGTACTTTGTAAAAATAAAAAAACATGTTGAAAAAATATAAAAATAAAAATTCATTACTTTATTAATTAATTTTCAGATGCGAATCCTTTGCGATAGATTACTTAGTTCTGCAACAAGTCCAAACTCTTTAGAACACGGGAAAGAACTCTTACGCAAAGCGTTTCTTAATAGGCCTGATGCTCTTTTGGTAGGTGTATATATATATATACAATGAATATGAATTTCGTAGCTCACTATGAATTGCGTGTTCATTTGTGATACACAAACTCATTCTTTGAGTGTAAATTGGATTTTAAAGTAATACGGGGAAATTGTATATTTGTATATATTTAAATAGGTGCTGGATAATGTGTGGTCATTCAACGTTATTCGAGTCTTTGATGTTGGTTGCCGCATTCTTGTAACGTGTCAGGATTTGGCTATAATGGATGTCGTCCATGGCCGATTTACATGTGTGAACATTACAGAAGGATTTACAGAGAAAGAGTCGTTGGAATTATTTTGTAAAGCTTTGGACGTCACGAATGACAAAGATCTTCCAGAAGAAGCAATCAAGATTCACGCAGAATGTAAGGGTAGTCCAATGGTTGTGTCACTATTTGCATCATTACTTCAAGATTTCAAGACAACGGGTGGTTTGCATAGTCGTTGGTTACACTACTATGAAACTATTTCGAAAAGGAAATTTTCTCAAATGAGAAAAGGCCGAAATTATGAACATCCGAGTGTTCTTGATGCCATCTCTCTTAGCTTTGATAGTTTGAATGCAAATGATAAGTCGTATTACCAAGATTTCGCTTTGTTTCAAGACGACGTGGGAATTCCTTGTCCAGTGAGTAATATTTTTTGTTTGTAACTAAATATTTATCACACACGTTTCAATGATGATTGAACTGAACTATAGTAATTCAGAATGACAGCTGTGTAATGTTTTGTATATTGTGTAGGTTCTGATGGTTTTGTGGGATAAAAACAAGTGTGAAGTTGAAGATATAATGACTACCTTTATACGGAAAAGCCTTGCTACTGAAGAGTTCGATTCTCAAAAGAAAGTTTACATTTACTCAATTCATGTCCTACTTCTCGATTTTTTAAAATATAAACTACAAACTCAGGAAGAGAAGGACTCCGATAAGGTGAGAGAATTTTGGTTTCTATCTGTAATTGTACATTTACAACTCTCAGGCCAGACACAATTTGCTCAGGGGTAAATTATTTCAATCCTAAACAATGTTTTTACTTCCACTAATTTTTTTCTTACTTTCTATGTAGTCTTTACACATCAAATTCATCGACAAATACCGCAACAAATGTGATGGAGAATTTCATCGAATTCCAGATGATGGGTATTTCCATGTTTATGTGGGTTACCATTTGCATAAATCTGGACTTTACGACTTGTTCCCTAAACTCTACTTGGACCTAAAGTTTATTGGGGAAAAAATTCGAGTTGCTGGTCCGGCAGACGTTCAGATCGATTTTAGAAAATACTACGACTTTATTGTAGCTGGGGTGAGTACTTGGAATTTAATACTGTTATGAGAATATGAATTCAAATGTCGGTATACTGAATAAATAGCTGAAGTATGATTTCATTTTATTGTTTTGAGCAGGATGAGAAGAACATGAGCTTTGTGGAACAACTTGAAGAATTCACACGGCAAATCGGGCATTGGATTTATGGGCAAGCCGACGTCGATGTGTGTCAAATGGCAATCCAAATAGCAGGACTTCCACTAATCTCAGAAAAAGCACGATCGATAGTCCAGCTTGAGAATAGTCGTTTATACATTGAGTGGATGTAAGAGTCTAATTCTAATTATTCACAATTTTCGAGCAACACGCATTTAGTTTGAAAGCATTATTTTTCACATGCTTGGATTTTTCCATTCAAGTAAGTGAATTAAAAATTGAATTTGTTTCCACACAGAAATTCAAGAAGTAAACAGTGGAAAAATCCAGAAAGTACCTGCTTGGTTAAAGACCATGTGCATTGTGTTAAGGTACTTACGTAAATGTTTTGTTTATTTGCGAATTAAAAGTACTAAAATATTAAAACTCCTATTTCCTATATCATAAGTACTAATTTGAATTGTTTTTCTAATAGTTTGTTGGCACAAGTGGAGACTACTTCATATGTGGACTTAGTAATGGAATGATTCAACTTTGTGATTTGAGTTCGTCTGCAATTTGTTATGGGTTTTCAGGGCATAAAGATGCTGTGCTTTGTCTTGATGTCTTTTGTTCCGATTCTTTACCCAAAAATCAAATGAATGGGTATAGTAATTCCAGTAAGCACATTTTTGTATCCTCCTCTGAGGATAAAACGTGTAAATTGTGGGACTTGAAATCTATCATTGAAGACATTGAGTCCAAGTCGTCAGCCAATTCAACACATTCCTCATTGAGTACTTCTCCATCTCCGAAACTACATCAGAAAAGTTGGATATTTCCCACTACCAAAGATAAAAGTTATCTGTCCTTTGAATTCCATACGGCTCCTGTTAGTTTTGTGGAAATTTCTTTTGATGGAAGTCGTATTGTATCAACATCTGCTAATGAGATTCTAATTTGGCAAAGTTCAAATGGACAAATTCTTTCAAAAATTTCTTCAGTACCAGAAACATCATATCGAATTTGCCGTTTTCCTCCTCGTGCATCAGATTTCCTCTTGGCATCGTCTGAGAATAAAGTTTCCATACTCTCAACCACTAGACTTTCCGTACGTTCTACCATTGAAGGGCATTACATGAAAATTGTTGCACTTTTATTTCGCAAAGAAAATTCTTTTGTAACTGTAAGTGAAAATGAAATCAGTAGTTGGAGAATTGACCGTATACCATCAAATGAGACTGCAAAGAGACCTGTGAGAGGTCCTAGACATAGTCTACCACTAAGCAATAATACCAACGGCTTCAATCATGATCACGAACCTTTACAACCAACTGTGAGCATTGGAAGGGGAAATCATGGAGATTTTTTGGAATTACCAAGTGAGGCGGATAGATCATCAAATAGTAACTCAAGCAGATCTTCCCGAGGAGAGTTGACTGTTTCATACAAAGTTAGGAGTGGAAGAAGTTCACCATCATCAAAATCATCCGACTGTTACTCTCCAGATCCTGTGACAACTTATATTGACACGGGGATTGATGTCATTAGAATTTTGAGGGGTGATGTTCTTCATAAAGTCGGTCATGGATTATTCTTGTGTGCTGCTTTATGTGATTCAAATAATGGTGAACTCCTTGCTTGTGGAACTTCGGATCATAAGATACAAATATGGGCATTGGAAAAGTTATCGTTTTTGTGCGAATTTTCTAGTCATAATGGGTAAGATTAATGTTTTGGTATGATAGTATTCAATTTGATTGTGCAAACCATTATGAGAGAAGTATGTATCTACAAAATCATCATTTACATTATTGAATACAGATGGGTTACAACAGTGGAGTTTTCACCTGTAGATCAACTGGTGTTACTCTCGGGGTCCGAAGATCGTTGTGTAAAAGTCTGGGACATTGCTGATGAAGAGAGAGGAACCATGGGACCACAGAAAACTGGTGTTTTCTCATCAGTCGAGATTGAATACTTGAATCAAAATTACTTTTTAACACTGTTCGCAACGGATCGTCAGACTGTTCAAGTTAGTAAAAGGGAAAATCATTTTATTGCTTATGATTTGGGTCTACAAATAATAAAAAAATATAAACAAAAAATTGAACATTTCCATCATTTGCATTTTTTCAGGCTTACGTCGATTCAACACTTTATTCTGACAGCATTCCACTGCCGTCAGGTGTTTCAGTTATAAGTTTATGCAGTCATGGACAAAATGGGGCAATAGGGACAAAAGATGGACAGATATTTTCAATTAAAGAAATCTTGCAACACGATATTCCGACTATTTTCAACAATGAGCAGGGTGGTGCAATATCACGCTTGATTCTACTACAAATCGGCCTTCACGAATCTCAAGTACTTTCAATGGAATTTAGTTCAAGCGATGAATATCTAGCTACTGGGTCCGATACTCAAGTTGTGGTAAACAAAAATCTAATACAATACTGAATACTTATATGTAATACATTTTACTTTTTACATTTAGCCATGAATATTTATAATAACTGACTAGTATAATGTGGATATTTAACGTGTCCATTTAGATTTTCAAAAATTTCTTTCCTCATTGGCGTTTGAATTTGGACAGCCCTATCGTAGATTTGCATTTTTGCTTCCATGGTATGAATTTGATTATGTGCCAAGAAAACGGATTCATAAAAGTAAGTTCAAATTGCTGTACGTAGGTACTATAAAATATTTACTAGCAACAAAATAATTTGTCTCATTTATGGTGGGAGAAAGAATTTAAGGATTTCCGACGCTGATTGGGATTTGTGTGATATCCTTATTTTTAGGTCGAAAATGTTGAGAATAGATGTCATTTAAAAGGTTGGAATCCAGATTTGGGAGTGGAAACTAAAATATCATGCAGCGTTGTATCCTTGGACTCGAAAATATTTATAATGGGTACAACCAAAGATGGAATTTTGATTTTTGAAATGGAAGAAAGTTACGGTATTGGGAATTTAAAATCCTTGACGTGTCAACATCAAAGTCCAATTAGTTCTCTGGCCATTTCCTTTGATAAATTGAAACTCGGAGTAGGTCACGATAATGGTTTAATTACAATTTGGGATTTATCAACTGAGCCGATTACAGAAAATCGAAATCTTGTCCTGCATAAATCGGTGGTTCGCAATATGATATTTGCTACAAGGATGTCCGGAGAAAAACCATGGCTTATTTCATGTGGAGAAAAGCTGGCATTCTGGACATTGGAAAAGCCTGACGAGAAAATAAAGAAAGTCAGTTTCATGGCAGAGCGTCGCCGGAGGAAATCAGGTGAGAGTAGACCAAATAGTCGACTTTCTATGGAAATTCCAGCAGAACAGAAAATTGGTAAGCAAGGTAAAAGAGAGCTACTTCAAACATTCATTTTCAGAGGGGATTTTTCTCACAAAATCAGTGGGAATGCGGATTTTACTAAATTTGTTACTGTTGATGATACAGGTGTATTTTATTTTCTGCAAATTGTGAAAAGCTCTTGCGAAAAGAATGATATATTTGCTTTTAGTTCAATATAAGTAGCTTACTTACTGTTAAATAAACAAATGTATCTAATAGATTTGTTGTTTTTTTGTCAGAAAGTCAAAAAAAAAAAAAACAAAGTCAGGAAACAAAAAGAAACAACGAGAACGAGAAATTTAGTCAATTTAAATTGTGAACAAAAGAAAAGACTATATATCTATATCCTTAGGTACTTTCTAAAATATCTTCAACTTATTTAACTAAATTATATGTTCCAGTTCTTTTTTGGTTTGTATTCACACACATTTTATCTTTTTATTCGTTTTATGTGCATGTAAATCATTTTAGAGTTTAAAAACGTCTAATTAAATATGTACAAAAAACTGTAGTACCTATCTCTCTCTACAACTGTCGTTACATATCAATTTATAAAGTATTTGTCATGCATATAAAATGTAAATATCTAATGCTCATTCAACTATAGATAAATTATCTAAGGTAATCCACTGTGTGGCCTAAAGAAAAATCTATGCATTTAATTTAATTGTAGGTTTAATAGTCAAAATATGCTCATTGGTGCACGAAAAAAAATGCAATAATATGTAAGTATATTGTAATCATTTATGTTTTTATTGTGCTACAAGAATCAATTATTCCTATTAAGTTTTAGTGTTTTTATAATTTTTTTGAAACGTTGTTGTAAAAAAGCGTTGTTACTACTTATTTACTATATTGCGTCTTGTGTAAATTAAAAAAAACTCGTTACGCATTCATTACTTATGTACAAATCCGTCTTAACGTAAATTTGTTAGTTCTACGCGCGTTGAAATCAATTCAGCAATATCTACTTGAGTTCTTAAATTTGTACTTAAGTATATATAGTTTTCTTTGAATTGATAGTGTGTAGAATCTCAAAACAAAAAGTCTTCTAATATTCACTATTTTCCCTCGAGTATACGTGTATTTACTTTTGTCTGTCAAATAATGAAAATTATTCGTCGTCATTGTAGTTGAAAAAATAAAGTATAATCATTTAAGTAAATATCTAATGTATTCAATATATACATACTTACATACTGATTAAAAAAAGGCGTCTTCAAAGAAAACTGCGGATCAATGGAATTTATCTACTTAATTGATTTGGCAGTCTCCCGTGCAAAATCCGTCCGCATTTTGAAAAAACAATTGATGAGATGAGAAGGGAGAAATTGAATATTCTCAAACTGAACGAGGAAATGTTGAATAAGAAAGATGGGCAGATCCGAGGAAACCCAAAGGGTTATGAAGAGACCATGTGTAAAAAAGATGACGATACCAAAATCTTGAAGAAGGCATGGAAAATATCTGAGACTAAATTGAATCAGGATTTGTTGTTCGTTCGTTTATTCCATAACGTTTTACATTTAAAATTCAACAAAAAATAAAATATAAACCCATCATAAACAAATATTAATCACAAACAATAGTTAAACACAGAAAATAAGCTCATTAGAAATAGGATACATACTTATAGCACTAATAATTGTTGACGGACTTAAAATAACAATACCTTAATTAAACCTTAATACCAATGCATACAATGCGTATGCTTTATTAATGACAAAATACATTAGTTGAATTAATACTGAAAAGAACTCTGCTATCCGCTATCATAATCAAAAATTAAAACTGAAATGTTTTCTCATGGTGTGAATAAAGCTTCTTACCTCTTTCTGGCAGTATCACATCGTCACTTACTTGACTACATTCTTAATTTCTAATTGGCCACTAGGTAAAATTATTACCACCATTTCAATTAATTGACGACTAAAACACTGTGGTGTTATTTCTTGAATTCTTCAATTTCAGTTAAATGACAGAATTATTCATAATTTTATACCAACTATTACAACAACTACTAGCAATAGAAGTAACATTTGTATGCATAAGAATATTGCACGGGATTCCTTGTAGGTATTAATATTTGTGCATGCAACTACACGTTGCAATAGACAGTAGGTACAGATGTTAATATTTTTTATATCATAATCAGCAACTTGTACTTTTAAACAAGATTGTGCTACGATATAATATATTTTGTTTCTACATATTCAATAATTGAATTTCAATTCACAGTTAATGAGTTCCTTCAAGTTCTCCATTAATGAACGAGAAGAATAAAGACGAAATTATAAAATGTGTAATATTACTCTAAATCTTAGAGTATATGTAGGTATAACAGTTATAATATATACTCTAAGCTCTAAAATGGAGTCTAATAATTATAGTCCACTCGTGTAATTTATAATATGGCAATGGTAAGAGGCATGGAGACAAATCTTATAATTCTATCATATAAAAGGTACATTAACGGTTAATGATTAACAAGGAAATATCATCTTTCTAGGCTTCAAGCCTTTCATGTACAATAACACTCCCAACACAATAATGAATATTTTACTTCAGGTCTACAATTTGAGGCAAGAGGCGATTGAAGGTTTATACTTAATCTATAGTTAGTGTGTGTACAATGGGTAAGAATAACATATTTGCGCATACGTATTTATTTATCATACTACAAAGTACTAGACACTAGACTTTAATTACAAAGGACTTGCTCATTCTAGACATTAGTTTTAATTTTCGACTCTTTACTCTTTGATGTGTGTATATACGTACATACTTACATACTTTTATCAAAGAAAAAAGATCAAAGCATTGTCAAATGTCACTCCATCAGTAAAATGTTCACTTAGTATCTTTTAAATTACCCATAACTTTCTCTGAATATGAACTATATTAGGTATACTTATTTAGTAACTTTCATTGTACATAGGTATTTCTATTCTTTTATTTTTAGTGTTAACTTACAAAATTGTCCAGTTATAGCTACAAGTTAGTCTCAGTATCATTACACCAATGATAAGCATTTGCAACACTTGGTTGTCGAATATTCCACTGACACATTATTATTGTAACATTTTCTCAAATCCTATAATTATTCAAAAGGTAGCTAATTAAGTACACATGCACACTCATTTGACAATTGTTTTGTTTACTAAAATCTTATGTGGAACGGACGAACAGTGTATAGTATAATATAGTATAGTTGTTTTTGTTCTGTATTTCGAAGTATTCATTATTATTATTATTGATGTACATTATTTCCTCAACAATCAATCCACTCGGGATTGTTTTGACATATTTTTCAAAATTTCACTATAAGAAGTATAAGATAATATTGTACTTGTCAACAAGCAATGCTTATTTAGTTACATTTTTTCCAAGCTTTGTACCTTGAGAATATATGCTATAATCAACAGTAACAACATGTAAGTGTAGAATTAGCTGGGGAGGATTATTACTCAAAGTATTTTTGCATTGGCTCACCTCTTCTAAAATTAATGGATTAATGATCATTAATGTTCTCTATATTGTCCGTCTCTCTTTCATGTATGACACAAACTCCTTTTTTTTGCAACAGCAAACTATACACTCACATTGA
The DNA here is from genome assembly GCA_034699125.1 of Gisinianus flammeolus. Taxonomy (NCBI): domain Eukaryota; kingdom Metazoa; phylum Arthropoda; class Collembola; order Symphypleona; family Katiannidae; genus Gisinianus; species Gisinianus flammeolus. The sequence continues at coordinate 25,466 of JAIUND010001346.1, read as the reverse complement.
CTCACAATCGGTGAACGAGTAGCTAATAGGAAATACGTATATAGTTTAGAACAGGAATGCTCTTAATGTAACAAAAATTTCTCGAGTAATGTTAACAATCGTAAGTAAATCATAATACTTTCGTGCGTAAATACGTACAAAGATACGTATAAACTCGGTTAATAAAAATAAAAGTTGTTAACATGTCAGGTAGCTTGTGAGTAGTACGTCATAATTTGTGATCAATGCGTAATAACACAATTTGTTCATTAGAAGTTTTGGTTCAATTCCACAGCACAAAGTCATCAAGTTTCCACGGATTTTAAAAAGAGTAAAAATATAATGTAAAACATCTAACTACTTCAGTAACTAATGGTACTACTGATCTGTATTATTAACCCGGTTAAAATAATGCTAAAACACATAAAATAGATTGTAAATTGTGACTAGTTTTATTTTGAGTTGGAGCTGTTACTATTTTTATGAATAGATGTGGCCGATTCTGAATCTGAAGAAATGTTACTTCCATTGGCAGCAGCAGTGGCTGCTGCCACAGCTGCTTTTCTCGCTGCAATCTCCTTTTTTTCTTCAGATGAAGGCAAAAAGAGAAGTGGTAACATTCCCAAGAGGCAACCAATCACAACACCTATCGCCCGGCCAAGATTGGAAGACCATCGTACAGACCACGACGTTTGTTGTGCTGCTGTCAGTACTGGATTACGGATGCCAATTTTTTCAGCGTAAAATTCGATATACCTGCAATTAAGAATGGATGGACATATAAATTATACGTTGTATGCCTAATACGAGAGTAAAAGTACTAGCAATGCACCCTGCATTGGTCTCATTTAGCATATCGAGTAAAATTCTTTAACGTAGAACAAAAAATTTTTTACCATGCACTGGCGATTCCCGCAACATCCGAAATCGTATTGCCCAAAGCAGCTGCAGCCATAGTTGAAATGCCCAAGGCGGCCCCAATTGTTAGATCAATATAGTCACCCTGTGGACACACAGCACAAATACGAAATAGACACGAGTATTTATAAATATATATCAAAATACTTGCCCATTATTTTGCCACAACACATTCTCTCTTTTAGTATTAGAGTATTCGACATCTCACCACATTCGAAAATTACCCAAATTACATTTAAAAGCGTACACTCGAATACTATATTTATTTCAATCCCATTTATCCCATACTCACCCATTCACTCTGTGCAATTTCCTTTTTCTCTCTCTCCCTTATCACGATTTATTTATTGTGATCTCCAATAGAACAATGTTGGCTACTACAAGCGGAGCTACTAATGCTATTGGATGTAGATAGTACTTCATAGTACACGAATTTATGCTTTATTTGCCATAGTCGACCCTGTTAGTTTCATAAGCAGGCAATCCTGTACAATTCGTAAACTGGCATTTACCCTTGCAATTTCATGTTCGCTCATGTCAATGTCTGCCTGTGCCTGTCTGCATCCAACCTCCACATGGAAAATATAAAACCTGCTTTCACTGTGAAATAACATTGTACAAAGTTATTGTGTCAGATGAGTGAAACCACAAGCCTTACACTGTATTCCCAAAGCACCACAAACTCCATGTCAAACATCACGGTTTTCACTTCTCATCAGCATCATTTGTTAAATTAATTACGTTGATTACCAATAGCTCCGAATCTTGTGTGCTAACAAAAGGAAAATAGGTCAAATTGGTATGTAGCCAAAGCCACAGCCACGACGTGGATGGCCCCGAAATATAGACCGCATGAAATCACAAATTATGGTCAAAAAATACCTCTGGTACTCCCTGCACAAAGACTTGATCAGATGAATAGATATTGTCACATGCAATGTTCTACGTTTTTTATGGGAAAACGAGATAAGATGTCAGTAAAGTACACAAGATAACTATACCCGTATAATACAGATGTATACACAGGAGCATCGATTCATATCTGGATATGGCCAAGTCGCCACATCATATGACATACAGATATTATTATGCATACAGCATATGAGATATGGGTACATACATTGAACATTCTGATTAAGTCTTTTATCTATGAGCTGCGTGTGGATTTTAAGTAGCACTGGGGAAATTTCTCATGTGTATTAAATCTTATCTCAGTCCATTCAACCTTCCATATCTACAAATTCTATTATTAAAATCCACCGACATTGGAAAATCCACTGGACTTTTTTCCCTCTTGAAATCCGATTAGGAAAGAAAATTCCCACCCTGTACGACAATAGATAATGGAACTGGAAGCCGAATAGAACTCAAGATCAGTTGTCGAGCTTTTCCCACGATGTGAAAGTAAGGAAAGTTCATCGCTCACTCGCTAACGATCTGCACAAATGTATACTTTTACCATTTCCCATGAAAAAAATCCACTTTCACTTCCATTGCATCATTTGTAAGCATTTCTCTGCCAACTCACGCAGCTGCTTTTCCATCTAAAATTTCAGTTGCCGATCCGATCTACACATTCCAAAATAAATGTCAAATTCAGGCAGATGTTTTCCTTCCAGGTTTCCAATTTTCCAATTCGTTTTAATATTATTATTGAAACAAGTCAACAGTTTACCAAAGCTGCAGACTCCACAAGAGCATTATTTCAACTAAATGACGCACAACATGCGTGCAGAACGTTCAAAAATACGAAAATCCACACATGTACTACAGATATTACGTGTATAGCTGCAGACCTCTCATCTTTTGAAGAAATCAATGACGAAGCACCTGTTCCTTCAATCCTCCCATCATCATCCCAAGATGCTTGAAACTTTTCTTGTAATGGGGCTTATAAAAATTAATGCCATTAAAGATTACAGTCATCCCACTTCGTATTTACATACTTTGGAAATGAAAGTAAAAGATAAAATGAACTATACATTTTTGAACATTACAATCAGGAAACAATCTTGATTCCTCAAACGAGATCTGTCTTTACAAATATTCCACGTCACTAGTGAAAGAGCAAATAGTTTCACAAATCAGCTCATTCACCACAATAAATTCTAGACTCTGTCATTTGTTACTGTACGCAAAAACGAAAATGAATCACCTATACCTATACAGTGTATACAGAGCTGAGACCCGACTACAAGGGAAAGCTACTTGTGAGTAAGAAAAACGTGGCAAAGGAGCAGTAGCTGACAATGATAAATATGGTGAGACTTAAAATCCAATCAATTTTGAGACTTTCTTTGGAAATCGAAAGGCGAGAAAGTAGTGTGTTGGAGTTTGGGAAAGTCGACTAGGCAACCGTATACAGATAGATAGAGATAGATAGTTCAATTTGTGACTGAACTGTCCCCAAATATTGGAACTAACATTTTTATGAAAATTGTGTGAGTGGATCGTAGGCTCTGGTAAATGCGGAGCGGTTGAGAGATCGAATGAGAAGAGTGAAAGCAGATTTAGCTCGCGGGATAATCCCCACTACAGATATAACTGGAAGCAGCAATCCGCACGACTATGAATTCACGTAAATTCGTATGCATTTGGATAGGCATTTTAGTTTCCATTTCACCTAAATTTCAAAGACGTGAAGCATCAAATGCCTGGGGGACTGGAAAAGGAATCGGAAGGCAATTCCTAGCTACAGATTCACGGATTTCCTATCACAACAGCTATCTACTCCAATTTTGTTCCTTTTGCCATCCCACACCACCAACCAACACTTTATCCAAACCCAACCGCTGGAAGTAAAAACTCACGGTTGAGTTGATGTCACGTCTCAACACAAATACAATCCAACTCCTTTCTATTTCCTCTCCAAAATGCATTACAATTATGTACATAGAAAACCAATTTCGGTGAAAGTGATTTTGAAAGGTATTCCTGCACAACCACATTTTCTGTTACCGCATAAACTAACTTCACACATCCAATAATTAATACAAACTATCAAAGAAAGTGCACAGTAGAAAGAATGAACAAACTGTGAACTTTATAGAACTTTATAGAACTACACCAGACTCGAGGAAAAACTTCACCAAATCTCACATTGTCAACATAACTATTATTAACTATCAAAAACAAAGTCTCGGAACGAATTGAGTTTATGCTCTCCGCCATTCCCATCGCCCTATAAACGAAAGCAAATTAGAACAAGAACGCCCAGCAATTCACAAAAGCGTATTCCAAAAGAAAATAAAAAAATTCCAATCCATCCGGAGCATGGAAACCTAATTTTTCGTTTGGTAAACATGAAGAAAAACAAATAATATGGAACAAATATTTGTTTCTTGAAATAGTAGTCGATAAAAGATTTCCTTATATGGATAGTATATGGATACCTTTAACATTTACTCGTTTACATGACTGTAAACGATTTCATTTTCTCGTCACTGTGTTGCTGACACTACATATTTATTGTACACAATTACAACAACAGCCAATTGATTTGAATTTGGATTTTTTACGACTATACAGATGAGATCATAATAGACATGTGTAAACGGCTCCTCGTTGACTTATGAATGTCCATTAGATTCGAGTACCTGCCTGAGAACTCGTAGTTTTCTCAAATTGTTTTCACTGTATTCAGGGAAAAAAATAAAAGTAGAAGCAAAAAAAGGCAAGATGAAAGTCTGGAGAAAGAGAAAAAATAGTAAAAGCGCCCAACAAGAAAAGGATAGAGAAACCTTTGTAGTTTGAAGGTAGGCAAGTTTAGTTTATTTCCGAATTTACAAGTCCGTGGGAAACTCGAGACATTTTCCAACTATCTAGTACAACTACAATTTCCTCAAATGTGAGGTGCAGTTAAAAGTTATGGCGTTTTATCGCTGTCATATTTCCTTCACAACTTTCGTCAAAATCCTCCTTTGTGTCTCTTTAGGCGTTGTGTCTGTATTGATGTAAGATGTGTATTATGTATAGAAGCCCCAAATGTATGGTGATGGTAAACAAGTTGAAGACGATACAAAGCTCGATTGTACTTTCTCCCGAATTTTATTTCTACATCGTTAAGTCTCCGTTTGTCCAAAGTATTCCATATACACTTTGGATAATTGAAGGACAGCAAATACAATTTCGTAAGGTAAGTTTTTCTAATTACAGACAAGATTCTTCAATGGGGAAAAAATGAGGATGGAGCAAAAATGGTGGTGAAGTTTTTCTATACATTCAGTCGGTCGGTCGGTCGGTCGGTCGGTCGGTAGGTCGTCCATTCGTTTCAACTAATAATAGAAGTAAGTATTGTAAACAAGGAACCAATTTCTTTCTCAGCCTACAGCAATTTTCCTTTTTTCCAAAGCTCTGCACGGGGAACTGAGGGATCTTTACAACTAAACTGAACCAATTCAGATTCAAGTTAGATAACAAACTCTATATAAAAACATCAAGCCAAAAGAAAAGAATCGATCTCAACTGTTTTTTGGGAACGGTAACGGAAACAACTGAAAATAATTCGGTGTTTCCATTTCTACCGTGAGTCTACTTTTTCCCATCTAGTACAAGCTAAATATGTGTGTATGTGTTTTCTACCTACTTACAATCCACAGTGTTATTATTTATTGTGTATACCATATTATGCTTTCAATTTTCAAGTCGTACACGAAGGTCGAACTTGGATGGCGATCGATAACAAACCAAAAATGTCTTATCAAGTGAGCATTAGAGAGAGAACTCTGCTAACTATGTATTTACATGCGCTTTTACTTTTGTTTGTTTGTGTACAAGCAAGTTAATTCGATTTACCGCTAAAATCATGATGAGATTGTCGAGGAATCCAAAACCGACAAATGGTAACGCGTTTTTGATCCCCACTGTAAAGATAGAATTAAATAGAAACCATCACCAAAGTTTTTATACAAAAACATGTACAGGTTTTCATACATTTTCTAAAATAAATGATTTTAAAATGATTCAGACAAAGTTTAGACAGATTTTAAGAACAAGAGTTGACATTATAAAGAATTTGAGTTTGAAAGTAAAGTAGAAAGAGACAGGTGAAACGACAAGGATGGAAATGTCTTTGAGTAGGTACTTTATTCTTGAGCATTTAATCATTTAAAATTTTCATTAGGGTTCAGGCTCAAGTAATGTAAAGTGAACTCTAAAAATAGTTTCGATATCCATGCATATTTATAGAATGTATGTATGTAGATTTCGACAGTTTTTTCCGTCTTTGAAGATTTGGGATACGACTTGAGGAAAATAATTCAAGCCGCGTAAAACAGGAGTCATATTGTTGAGTTGAGTCAGGAGCTACTAGGAAATTGCAAATTGATTCTGACACAAGTGACGCAGGTATAACACATAAAAGTCCCAAAAGACTCATTTTTCATGATCCCTGTCTTAGCATCTCTGACAGCTTCAACAAGAATGTACAAAAGGAAGAAGTTTACTTTTGAAACATTCCTATCCTATACTTTCATACCTGAGTCTTCTTTTCCAGTTTTCTTTTGTTTTACATTTTTTTTTATTTCTCTCTTTTCCATTTCAAAATCTCAAATGAGGTTCTCAAACCCCCCTTTATATTTTACAATTAAAATATAAAGTTCTGAAACACTTTCAGTTACGGCTACTTGATAATAATTACGACTCAATTGTCTTGAGACTCTTACTAATCCAAATAGCTTGAAAAACTGTGACTGGCAGTACAAACAACTGTGATGCTATTGAAACTAACGAATGATTATTTTAAAAGGGAGAAATGGTTTAAAAATATTACCGGCCCAAAGATCGGTGGCAGATACATTTACAGAAGACACAAGTCTGGCCTTTTCCTCTGAAAACATTAAATTCACAAGAATGTTAAACTTCATTCACATACATAAATACACAAATAATAATTTTATGGTTCCAAATTCCATCACACAGGCAGTAAACAGAGCATTTTTAATTACCCAACTTATCTCATCCACCGTAAGCAACAAAAGAGCTGCGCATTTTCCATTGTTGTCATTAAATTTTGACCGTTTTCTCACTATCAAATTCAATTGTATTCTCAACAAGAATACAATGTTGTTAGCTTTTTCAATTTAAATAATTTAAAGCATGGCATAACTTAAACTGAATGAATGCGAAAGCAAAACGTATTATTTTTTTAACTGCTCTCCCTCTCTCTCTCTCTGTAAAATACACACGATTCTTCCTTTTATCTTTTGCTTTCACACAGTATTTTTTGTTCAGATGGCTTATGGCTTATTTTCTTTGTAGATGCGTTAGAAGGAAAATGAAAAGTCCTATTTTCCATTCACCTGTATGAATATACACTCTTGAGTTGGCTGAATATGCTTGAGGAAGCGGAGCGTGCATTAGTGAAAAGTTGAAGAGAATATGAATAAACTATTATGAAGATCACCCAAGCAAGGGAATTCTAGTTTTTCAGTTTCTTCTGTACTGTATACTCGGTTCAGAATAAAAAATTACTCGTACAAGAGTCGAAGAGTGGAGAAGGATGACAATAATAATCTTTCAACAGCAATGACAGCTTTCCCTGTCATTATTTTGCCGACATGAAAAATTCTCTCTCTCTCTCCTCCCTTTCTTTCTGCCTTTCAAACCAACTTGTACCATTTCTCGCTCGTCATCATTCTTTCTCGCTGAAAAACTCTAGATTATGCCCGAAAGGACAAACGAAGGACAGAAAGGGAAAACAAGACGAGGGTTGGATGAGATCTACAAAAATAACCAAGCTATTGTACATTTGAGACTACCCAGTTCCCATCAGCGCTTTCCCTTCCTTTCTACACTTTCAATCCTCTGTACACCGACAGTGTCGTCTCCCAGTTTCTACCGTATCATTCTATATGTTCTGTGGGAAAACTAAAGTGAATACATCAGTCACCAAAATGCAGGTCTGAGGACACAAAGTCCAAAAAAAAACAACTTTCGTGCTCACTGCGCTTACTCATTTCTGTTCTTTCTTCTCGTTCCTTTTCCTCTCTGACCTTTTATGCTTTCATGTGTAAATAAAAATACATTCAAAAGATTCTTTGGTACAGCAGCTGAGCCTGTCTGTCATATTCCAATTGTATGAATAGAAATATATGCGATAATGCACCTCCACTCATTTTGTAAGGAAAGGGAAGCATGGGGAAAATACTTGCCATAACTCAGCATTCAATACAGGTCGACACACGCGTGAGGATCTCCGGGAACAAAATTGCGTCCGTGACACAAATGTATATGAAATATGTAAATTTGAGATACTATTGCAGTCAACTGTATGTAGAAACAAGAGTAAGAAGATACTTTATACAAAATTCATCATTGAACAGACGAGGTTCAATGACCATTTCCTTCTCATGACATTGTTTTTCCTTATTGCAAACATATGCCAGAGTTTCTCATGTGACTCTGTTTCTCCATCTCTCTCTTTCTCTCTCTTTCCTTGTCGTTTTCTCTCCGTAACTTTCTAACATGTTTTTGCTTATTCTGTGCAATTTAAACACATGAGGATGACATGAAAGGAAACTATCACAGAAAAAGTCAAGGACTAACAGTAACTAGTGGAACGAACATGTGCTATAAAATGAAAAATCTTCACCTAATTTAAATTTCTCTTTCGCCTCCGTTTTCGCTTGTATGTCCAATTTCCCCATGTTTATTTAACAACAACTTGTGAAGCGCTTACTTTTACGCCTGGTGCACTTATAACATTATGCACGCATTACATATATGGCCAAAGTTTTGTAGTCTTTTCCCAACTCTTCAACTTCAGGAGAAAGGAGACATTTTTGAAAATATATTTTACAGTTTGAGCCCAAGTTCGGTTGGCTGGTAAAATAACAATAAATTTTCATGGAAATGAAAAAACTCGCTGCTTGATCTTATGTTTTTATAGGGACCCGCAGCATGTAAATTTACGGATAATCCACTATCCATACGCGAAAGAACCCACACTCTATTTTTATTCCCGAAAAAATTCAACTGTATTCTTTCCTTAACCACATTTAAATACAAATAGACGAGACGAGACGGCTCACGTGTTTTTCAGAGTGTGAATTTTTTCGTCTATATTCAAAACTAAACAACCAACGGCTTTGCTCGATCTCTCAAAATTGCGTCAGAGTTTTTTGAATACTGCATAAACCCATTTGCATATGTATTTCTAATGCAATATTTTGAATCTGGAAGTCCAACACTCGAATAAGTTAAGCTTTTATAAATGCCATTTTACTATGCATTTATTTAAATGTATATTTGATTCACGGATCACGCAAGTATATTCAAGTGTTCCTAAATTCTCCAAGTCTACAAATTCAAGTTAAGAGAAAATTGATAAAGGTCAGTTTATTTCCGAATTTCAAATGTTTTATATTCACTTCAGAAACTTACTTGCTCAGAAACAATGTACTTATTGAGATTCGACGTATCTGAAGACTCCATTGTGTGGAGGACACCTTCATTGCACCTTCCGTACAGCTTCATTGTGTAAATGGAATGCATGTTACTCTTGAATTATAACACCTTGTCAAAGCAATGATGTACATGTGGATTTTATATCCGTCTGATGTAAAAAAAAAAATAAAATAAAACTTGAAAAACGAGCAACCTAATTCCGAAATTGGAATAGCCAGTGCAGAAAGGAGAAAAAAGAGGATTGCGAATGACAACAGAACGGGAGGCACGCCGTTTATTTACGACCGGTGCCCAGTTTAATAATTCAAGGTGAGCGACGTGTGCGTGTTCATTTCATATTTCGTTACACTTATGACCTGCGAATTAAATTCAACCAGCCATACACATATGTAGGTAGTGAGCGATTCCTGTACTCTCACCCCCCCCCCTCTCTCTCTCTCTCTCTAACTCTCTTTCTTAACTTGCAGAAGCCGAGTCTTCCGGTCCTAGAGTTAAGTAGGTAGAATGCTTTCTCTCAAGGCGACCAAATCAATATTCAAAGAATCCACTCCGAGTATTAAAACTCGCCTTCAGCTATAGCTCTTCCATTAAAAACGTGCAGTACTCAGCATACACATACCATAGTCTTTTTTTCATACAGTCTCGATCATCGCTTTAGATCTAACACGAAACCAAAAGTTAACACACTCGATATTTATAATTTATAACCTTTTCTTTGCTGATATCTTTTCATCAGTATCGAGTCTCTCTTTATATCATCCACTACTCTCTCCTTCCAAACAATTGTGTATAAATGAACACAAATATAATCTTCAGTTTACTTTTGTAGCATCCCATCCAAAATTGTTTCCACTTTGTTTCATACAACGAGGAGGTAACCACGTTTCTATGAAATGAAAAGAATAACATGTAATAAAATGCCTAACATTCGCAACACGTTTAACTGACGGTCTTCTACACATAGATGAAATCGCAATTTTTGTGAGTAAAAAAACAGTCTTAATAAAATGGAAGCAAACTTTGAATTTTAAAATTCTCTGGAAAACTCCAAATGTGCTAAAAATGTTTCTTTAAATAGAAATGCCGTCTTTCTTACAACTTACGACCGGATCCGGCGCTACCAATTTCCAGCATGAAATTAAGTCAAAAATATAATTATAATTCCATAAACCCTAAAAACTGACAAAATGGAAATGGAAATAAAAATGTGACATGTTAAAAATGCGAACATAGAAGCTCACGTTGAACGCATCTCATTTAAATTTTTAAAAACTGAGATATTGCAGAATCTCATTTGCATTTGCTGTTTTTCTGTATTATTTCTATAATGGAAAATGGAAACTGCTCCGTCGGAGTTTAAGTCGGTTGGAAAAATGGGTAGAAAATTACAACGGGAATTTCATACCGTTAACGACTTTTCCCCAGAATGAACAAATACAGATATGAGAGATTATATAAGTATGCCCTCATAGTTTACCGAGTATATTATTCTTATTTTAGTTATCTAATTCCAAAAATCCTTTGTGCAACAATATATCAATCTTATTACCTGCATGATAAAAAAAACTTAAATGTAATTTAGTTTGACATACATATTTTAACGATTCTACAGCATTCGAGAAGAAGGAGAGAGAAATTAAATGCACAGTACACCTGAAAACTCCCGAAGTAGCAGATCGAGTGGTGTGTGGATCCACATTCTATAATCCATAAAGTTCAGAATTAGAGAGTCTCGCACGAGCGAGTAATGCATGATTTAATATTCAAGAAACAAATAAAAACGATGCTCATCATGCCGAAAGGAAGAGAACGTGACAGAAAGATCCAAATTTGAGTCGAGAATTTGCTAACAAAAGTGAGTGAATGCTCTATCAACCTTATACTTTTAACAATATCGCCTGAGCATTCTAATGATCATACACACTGTGTATTATACACACATGAACCGTTGAAACTCCCCTACTCTTAAATATTATTATTATTGTAGCTCCTAAACGTTATACTTCATCATTCATTATTATGAAGATGATGGAATTATTTTGATTACACTTTATAATTTGTTTATGGCTGGACTAAATATTAGGGGAATAAATTGGGCATTCCAGAATCAAATACTACAAGGAGCATTTAAAATAAGTACCGTCTGAAAGTGGGACGTCTTCTGTAGTCACCTCTGAAAGACAAAAACACATTTTTCCAAAATTTCAGTTTCCAATACGCCAATCGTATAATAATCATAATTAAATCATCATGTACAACAGTGCATAATATTTGACATAAATCCGCTATAATGATAATATCTGCGTGAGGAATCCATCTCAAAGACTTGAAACCCAAAGATGATATATAGTTGAATCAAACAACAACGTTACATATAACATTCTATAAGGCATAGTTTAGTTACTACAGTTTCCAATTTCAAATGGATCATGATTCAAATTGAAATACGAAAAGAACATTCATTTCAAATGAGAACATTTCGCCAAGATTTTAATAACTCCATGAAGTGCACGCCAGGAAAATACTAAGCCAAATGATAAAACTCTTTAAAAGAGGATAGAGGCGTAAATAAATATTCGTGATTACTGCCAATAATTACTTAATGTGAGACGAACCTTTCAATTTCTAAATGTATTGAATAATCGGAATAATCCAAATCTCTGTAAAACACGTATTGAAGAGGTCGTTCGGACCCAAATCAATAAAATTACTACTACTAAGCGGAATAATCCATAAATGGGTTCCATATATATATTGAACATATCTGAACAAAATGTTCATGTCCATAGCTACAGAGCTCTGGAGCTGGACTTCACTTTGTGAGTCTGTCAAAAGGTATTCACTTGTATTATAAATTATAATGTTCAAATGTGGGCCACGATATAGGTAATTTACATGCAATCAATAACAGAAGCCAAATGTATCACAAATAAAATAATGAATAAAATGCATAAGTATAAATAAGTAATAAGTATATATAACAAAATCAATAACAAGAGCTGCGGAATTCAAAAAGCCGAAAAATAGGAGTATTATTACACAATTACACAAATGTATTCGTGTCTCAAATAATTCGTCTAGCATCACCATTATATTTGATAGTTTAGAGAAGTGGATTGCTTTGGAATTCTTTATTAATCCGAGCTTTCGGTGGCACTTTGGCTACCTTCTTCGGGGAATCTGTCGATATTTTACATAGTTATATTATCAGAAAACATGAGTAAAGACTAAACGTAAATACTAGTAAATAGTATAATAAACACTATTTTACCAATAATTGCAGAGTACAATAATTACTGGAACATTAGATGTATACAGTTAACTATAATTAGTAATTATTAATGACACTCTAACTTGACTGAATCACAATTAAATTAAATATTATAATTTGAATCAAGGATGATTTGAAAATTTGAATGTGGGATTGGAAATTTGTTTGCTATGTCGATGGAAGTTGTTTGGTATTTTCACCATTATAATGTGCACGAGAAATAAAAGAAAAGTTTATCTATTTCATGTCCTTCGAATAAGATGACGGCTTCATGTATCCAACAATTATTCACTATTCATTATTATTCTCAAAAGATTCTAAATTATCAAACATGGCTCCCTTCAAATCCTCTACCTAAAAATCATTGCCTATACCCGACGGCAAATATCATTCAAAAAATTTAATGAAGTTCATTCTACTTCTCTATTTCCCTCAAAGCTTCGCCAGGTCCATGTAAATTAGCATGCACGAGATATCAAGTCATCAAAAGCATATTTCAACAACTTTTGAAAGAAAAAATATCTGCAAAGCTCACTATATTTTAATCATCCAAGTTTTGGAGGATACACAGATTTTCTGTCATCCAACTCGAAATGCCTACGCCTACGTGATACCATCATCCATCCTTAATGAAGATCCCTTACAAAACGAAGCGAAAGAACCAAAAAAGTCAACATGCAAAGTTAATATAATAGTATTCCATATCAGTATGTATTATGTGATGGCTTTTTAACAATGCCGTCCACCAACGAACATATTTCGAATTCACTCAGTTCATTAAATATACAAATAAATAATAAATACTAATGAAATACCTACATTTTGATAGACATAGTTTGAGTGACTCCAACATTTTAATTAATTACATTCCCGAAACACATTTTTCGAGTTTCAAATAAATTAATTCCGTAATAAATAGAATACATTATGTGCACAATATGCACATGTAAGCCCTTCAGTAAAAGTTTTTCTAGTTTTTGCTTTACTACTTTTAAGCATTTAATCGTATTTGATTAATGGTGTGGATGAAGAGAAGAAAAGGATTATATCATAATTTATAGTTATTTCCCGAAGTCTAAATATCTATCCTGTTTTTGGTTTCTTTGCCTTGTGATTAAGAGGACAAACTAATTACAAGAAACATTTTGGGTTTCCAAAAAAAAAATAATAATACGGACTGAAGCAAGAAACAAAATATAAAATATGGATTGTACAGGAAAATCAATTTGTTCGAAGTTGAAACAATTTGGAGAGTGAGCTGACAACGAGTGACACTATACGAAAGAATTAAGGATGAACTGTCTGCATGTTGCAGTAATGTCTGACTTCAATTTATACAAATACATACAGTAAATGTTTGAAAAGTAATACACCTGCCTTGGCATGAGGAAAATGTTTTGACTTGAAGAATTTCTCCAGCACACTACCTGTAACCCACATGGTTAAAAAACTTTTCCATTTTCCATTAAAATATGGTCAGTGAGGTGTAGAATGCGTGTACGTACACATACTACACATTCTTACAGCACACTAGAATATTAAATAAAAATGGGGAAAAGGCAATTTGAAGTGCATTGCACAGTCGTGCGAGTTACACTAGTTTCTGTTCACCGCTGTCGGAGCGTGATGAAAAGTAAAAAAAAAAGAACCGTCTGTTTGAAAAAATCCCGTTTTATGATTGACTTGGTTCGATTTCAATTCATCAGAAATGTACAGCTGCTCATACTGCCTCGTACTAACCTACATCATACTACATGTACGAGCTTCGAACTCTGCAACAAGATTCTAGATGGAAAGTTCTTCTTCCTGTTCTTTTTTTCACTACTCAGTTAGGTGAAAGCATGCACATGACAAGTCGTCGTCTGTCTTTTTTTCGCCAATTCCTAGTCCAATTTTGGAATCCCTGACATTATATTATGATCATCCCTTTGAGACTAGACTCAAGAAGATTTCATCTCCTTTCTCATCACGATTTCTTTTCGCTTCAAATCAGATGCTGCTCTAACATGATAACCACCGTGGAAAAGACGACATAAAATACCATGTGGGATCTACTTTTATACTCTGTGACTCAATACCACCACCACCACCACCACCACCACTATCATCATCATTCTTCTACCTCTTCCCTGTGCAAACATCAACCCACACGGAACTTTCTTAACTCTGTTTTTCTACTATTTGTTTTTGTCAATAGTTGTAATTTCGAAAATTTCTTTACTGAACTAACTTGGGAACATCACCCGAGTTCATAAGGTATAAAGTATAAACATAACTTTAAACTGCAATATTTGATGCCGTTTTCTCACGCATATTTGATGGTGACAAAAGAATATATTTTGTTTTGCAAAATATGAAATAACCAAAAAGGAAGCTCAAGTAAAAAGAAATGTCTAGGACAGATTTAAAATGCAACGAAAATGCTTCTCTATACGGTTTCGAATATCACGCCAGAAAGAGATAGCAAGTCACTACGTTTTCTCTATAGCGTTATCTCCCTCTCTCAAACTAAACAAGCAGAAAATATATGGTTGATGGTTACATCAAAGTAGTATTTTTTTGTGCGGGTATAAAATACATATACAACCAAGCCTTTCATGCAGAATATCTAGTCAACATTATATACAATGAGCTGGTAGTTCTCACTGACTTTATATATGAGCAGAAAAGTCCAAGAGAGGAGAGGCATCGAGTTAGGAAAACATGGAATAAGTAAACTATGTACACTCGACCTATTCTCTCTCTCCCCGTAGTCCCCGTCCGTTTACTTGAAATTAATTAATTTTCTTAGGTTCCAGTGAATTCCAGTCCCTATCTCCCCCTTCACTATGTACACTTGTACACAGTGTGTCACACACTCCATACAATATCATACCTATCATATCATAGCATGATACATGTGCAATTTATAATCCAGTGTAGACAAAATCAAACAAGGATATAACTGCAAGCTTATACATATCGAGTATAAAATATGTACGGTGCTCCTATATCATTCAGACTATTCAAACGGAACCACTAATACTTTTTTTGTTATATCCGTACATTACGGCTTACAGTACGTGATGTATTCTGTACAGTAGTGTACAGAGTGTAATTAGTCATAATAAAATTTTGGGGGATGTTTTAGGAACCTCTTAGTCGGTATAAAAATACACGAACTAATAAAAAATTTAATAAAAGGCTCCTCATAACCAATGCATAATATACATATAGTCTAACACGAAAACGTTTTCCTGATACATACATGTACGACAATAAAAGATGCTTTGAGCACGTAGAGATTTTAATCATTTTCTTCTGGGTATGGGGCATTTTAAAAGTTTTACAGCGTTAATTAAATAAGCTAATGCTACCGTCCAATAATGTCTTGTTTTTACTCTCAAAAGTATTAGGGTATTAGAGAATTAGTATATACAAAATATGGCATGCATACTCTCTCATTAGCGTCTGCTATCAACACATGTATTCAGCATCATGTTATTATTATATATCCTCGCTGTACCTCTACATAACTTTATTAATTTACACTGTATAAGTGAGTGAAACTTGCAATGAATTCCTACCTATGTATTTATGCATAGAAAAAATTATGCATCACAATGTTTACATATTATCTATACTTGTCGGCTTTTTAAAAGATAAAATATGTGAACGTCAACTTAATTGTATGAAATGTAAAAGCTAACTTTCACATTATATATATATGTTTGGCAAAATAAATCTGTACAAAAGTAACAGTTTGGGATATTACAAGTTAAATGTCAAGAGTCACAAATTGTTATAATGCTCATTGCGATTAAGAGAACCAAAGAAACAATAATATATTACCCATGAGACTCCATTTCTTCTCGTCTCATGTTCCTTTCATGTTGACTGTACACGTAAAAAGAAAAAAGTTTCGGCCCAAAGTCACATAGAATTCATGATGATGCAGTACGGTAGTCAAACTATCTTGTATAATCATGCATGCGAGTAAGTAAAGCAAATAAGCGCTGTGATCTTTGAGGAACAGTAAACAAAAATAAAAGCGCTTCCTCGCATTACCAGTTTTCCTGTGCACACACTTGACATTCGTCACATAGAAGCTGTTACAATACGAAGTTGTAACTTAGATTGTTAACCAATTTAAAATTCTAATTCATTACCCGAAACATAAAATAAAGTCGTTCCGTTTGAACTTCCTTTGCAGCACTTAAAAGGAAGAAAAAAGCGTGCATTGAAGCGCTTAAACGTCTACAAAATTTGTAGTGCAAATTATACGATGGACAAAAGGAAAGGGGAGATGTGAATGTGTTGAACGTTGAAATAGTGTGGGTGTGGACAGTATATCTACATACTACATAAATACTTACTGTTATAACAGTTTGTAAAAATTAAAAAGAGGAACTTACCCAAACGTGAATCGAGCCATTTTGGTGAGATTTCACTTAGCGTTCCCGTGGGGTCTTCAATTCCACCACGAGTGGGGCTAGTTGTAGGCCTTCCAAATTTCGATAAATAATGAGACTCTGAAGCTAATTCACTCATGTACTTGTCCCTTAAAACTTCCACATGAAGACTTTGAAAGAGTAAAGTTCTTTGCTTTTCCGATAAAACTTTTAGAAAAGAGTCGACTTGTTCTCGTGACTGAAGACCTTCTTTCGAAATGGAAATTGTGTTACTATTGTCAATACTACTGAAACCTCCTCCTCCTCCAGTTTTTGAAATCCCACGAGAGAAACATGGGCTAAAGGCAACTGCTGCTACGGAGGGTAAAACCGATGTAAATTGCACTCCTTTGATTCTTGACGTGGACATTGATGAAAATTGGGAAATGGAACACTTATATAGTTTAAAATATTCCATTTTGTTTGCTACTAAACTAGATGATGTTTTTGTCACTATGGAAGATCTCCAGCGTATACCCTAATAAAAAAAATCACAATATCTCAAATCAAGAACATTGAAATACATAATAATAATAAAATATCTAATAATAATAATAATAATAATAAATGGATGTTTCGTATAAATTCCTCACATGACAAGCTACCACGGACTTTAACCTCTGGGTCCAAGTACAAGATGAATTCATCGTACAATTCTTGTGTTCGAATGGAAATCCGAAAAATCTAAAATTGAATGCATTTCATTGGTGTGTTTTGAGGAACAATATAAAAACATTGTATTGTTTGTAATTTGTAAATATCGAATTCGACTTACTTGTTTGTGGTGTGGATTTAACTGTGGATATCTTCTTTACATTGTATTGCCTAACTGTGAATTGCTTGTTCAACTTGAGCAGATGAGATACATGTGAGATTGGTGTACTAATTTGATTGACAATAAACCACAAAGACAAAAGAACGGTCACAAAATTCACAAGTTTTTTTTTCCTTCAAAAAGTACACAACCTCAATTTCACACACAAATTTCAAATTTCCACGCCGTTGAAAATTCACGAGTTGGAAACATTTGAAATCTGAATTTAATTTCGTTTATTATTTTAAGTACTTTGCCCGTCTAAACTATTCGAATTAATCGAATGAACTGAGCTGATAATTAAAATGGGTTCACATGTAAAAGAATAATCATAATCCTAGTAAGTTACAGATGACCGTGTCAGTTATTAGATATGTGAAACACAATATATTGGATATTTAACTATACACAGTTCAGAATTAGTCTTTTTTATATTTAATTTAATCCAATTATTTAAGTTTGATTACTGGCACTTTCCTCTTATCAAAGTAACTAATAATGTAATTGTAGATGAGTAGGCGACTGCAGCGAGCACGTTGAAGGGATCGAGTTGTTGCCGTGCTCCAAGTTCGATTCACACTAATATAAATACTGCCGATGCACGTACAAAACTACAAAACGAAGATGTGCAAAAGTCAGGGAAATGTGTGCGTTGCGTAAATCGGCTTGTGAATGTGTGCACATGAAACTCCGAGTCAAAATAGCAAAATACAGAGTTTAACTCCGTAAATACATAATACTTTACTTAAGTATAGATAAAAATCTGATAAATATTTATTTAATGCCTTGGCTTTAGATAATCCAACAATCTACGACTCGTGTATTCCACAATTAAGTCTACGAAAGATAATTATGCAAGAAATGAAATGCATTTAGATAGGTATTTACCTACTATATATCCATCAGACTACTATAGGATTTTTACTACCTACATTTGCAAGTGGGTAGTATTTTGTGAAAACAATAATAATAACATAATAATTGTAATTGTTTTACAAAGAAGATTCTAAATCACTTCCAACTTTCATCACAATATGGAAAACATTTGATATTATATATATTATAACCGTTACCCTTGAATAGCATCTATAATTCTTTAATTCTAACAGTACATCCTACAATATTTCGGTAAATCTGAATTTCAGTTCTAATAATGGAGATGTGGAGGCCTGGCATTATTTCTTGCTCACAATCAATCAATCCTGCATATAATATTTACAATCGTGATTTATGATAATCATTTATCATCTCTTCGCTTGAACATGACTTTTATTTTTCGAAAACAATTTGGATAAAGTACACATGTAAAGTATTGAAAAGTATTCTCTGGAATATAGAGATTTCAACAAAATAAATAACAGGAACCTGGACAAAGTTAAAAAGACTTACATTTACAATTAATACATATTTTCTCGTAGTTACCATCATCACCATTAAAGTTTCACGAGTTTAACTATACAACGGGGACCTACTAAATAAAACTTTCTTATTCCCTTGTCGTAAATCCTGATCTTCTTGAATTAGTGAGAACCATCGAGAGAGATTCGGATATTTTTCTTTATCTTCAAAACTCATTTTTGCCTAGTTAACAAAACAAGAGAATGAATCATTTATTGCATGCAAGTATGTATAGTTTTTTTAATGAATCAATCGTAATAACGGTGTTTGCTTACATAAGTTGCATGAAGACGGTAGTAAAAAAGCACATCACACACAGTTATTGAATGACCAGCAAAAAATGTGAAATTTCTAAGAGCTGCGTCCAAGTCCAGTAATATCCTATGATTTTGGAATGTATTTTGAACGGTGTAAGTCAAATTGTAATTCATCCATTGTCGTACAAGAGCTCTCTGTTCCGGAGATTTTCCAAGAAAAGCACCAAGAGTGCTACTCGTTTTCAATGTAGTATTGAGTATGTTGAATATCCCTTCGACTTGATCACCTTTCTTCCTTATATTGACCATCTATAAGCATAAATTTGCCCAGAATTGGAATCTTAACATTGCGAAAACATTTTTTAATCAAACATTATTATGATTTAGCATATTAATTTTAATTTTATACTCACATTGCTTCCAGGATGTACGTCTAATTCAGCCCATACATTTGATGCTTGAAAATATTTGAGTAGAGCTTTAATGTCATCCAAATTATTCCGTTCTGACGCATTATTATTCGCTTCCGGCATTTTTCATACAATTCCTGTAATTTTACCCACAACTGTAATGTCAACTAAAGCAGTACCAGATGCCACAATATCACAGAATGAATAAAATACCTATTATTACATATTAAGTACTACATACAGCAAATTCCAATAAAGAAAAGGGTTAACTTAATGATCTGACCGACATTTGGTTTTGCCATCACGTGCATATTTAAAACTAGCCAAAAGAACACACTGAATAATAGCAATTTAATAATACAAAGTAGTACTCACCTAATGTTGTTCAAAATTATGACAAAATCCTTCCAATATTCCGAAACACTTTGGAAGTTGAAAAATATGTGCAGATTAAAATATTTAAAAATTGTCGAAACCGCGTCGGGAAATGTTTGAATTTTCAGCACAAATCTTTTTACTTGACAATAAGTTTAATTGGTAGTTATAATTAATTATTTACCTTATTTAGCTTGTGCATTGCAAGATAAATTGGTAATTAAGTAAATAAATTATTATTGAAAATTTGACCTGTCCTTTAATATGAGTATGTAACATGAGTGAGAGCATCAGCCCACACGTTCAAGTAATCTTTCTATTCACTTGCAATCTCATTCAATATTTATTAAAGTTAAATGTGAAGTATAATTTAATCCCGTTCATCTTCAGGCACTCCAAGCACAAGCATCCACAATTATAGTATTTCACCCTGGATCTCGTAATCTCCGATTTGGAAGAGCGTCGGATTCTCAACCGGAGACAATTTTGCATGCAATTGCACGACGAATAAAAATAACATCTCCAATATCTTCACTTGGTGACTTGACAAGACGCGAGTCCTTGATTCCATTGACAGGAAGGAAACAAGGCAAATTCCCTCCAGAAGTAGAATCTGCTCGCCTTCAACTCTGTCACACTTTACAAACTGCCCTGAAAACGGATGGAAGTCCACGGTAAATAATATCATTAGTAGAAACGATTGCCCATAGATATTATGTATTATTGTTGTTTGACTCTACTTACAATGATCGTAATACAATCATCACTTATGAGACTGATATTTATTCCATATAGGTACGCTACACCTAGTCAACAAATTGCGACGTACAATAAAAGGTCAAAAGTGGAAGTGGTATCGGAAACTCAGAGTTCATGGAATGATTTTCCAGGTAAACAAACTGTTATAGGTGATGACGTTCTACAAGTTGACTCGGAAGGGGATTTTAACGTTCATTTTCGTAAGTGAATTTTAATTATACGAATATTAATTCTTGCTTGTCTCCAGCAGATGAAGTTCATCTTACAAAACTAGAGAATTACCTAAAGTGATTTGATCAACAAATTATTTATTATTGTTACGACGTCCTTTCAGCATGGAGAAGAGGTCAACCGAATCTACATAAAGGAATCGGGGGCTCAATATCATCTGTTTTTACAGATCTTGAAGATATTTGGAGTTGGTGTATTTCACATAGATTAGAAATCCCTTTGAAGGATCTCAAGGTTCGTAATTAGTTTGCTTACTATTTTGATAATTGAGTGCAGGTATATTATTACAGTAATAATATTACTATATTAAAGTATACATTATGAATACGATGCAAAGTATAATGCAAGTACGTATTATAATTCTCCATGCAGCATTACAAAGCAGTTGTTGTCATCCCAGCAATGTTTGATCGAGTTCATGCCCGAGAAATGGTTAATTTAATATTGAACCGTTTGGGATTCGGGGTAACATTTCTTGTGCAGGATCATGTGTGTGCAACCTTTGGTAGTGGTCTAAGGTAATTGCATACTGTCAGTATAAACTCCTTCATAATAATGAACAATGTCAAAGACTTTTTTGTACAATTACTCACGTTATCTAATTTCAGTTGCGCTACAGTCGTTGATGTTGGAGATCAAAAAATATCCGTTTCGTGTGTTGAAGATGGAATTTCATTTCCTCAGTCAAGAGTAAGGACTAACTCCATTCATTTCTTAATTAATACTACAGATGCTACACTTTCACTGTAGCACCAACAGAATTTATCATGCATTGTATTGTAATGTGTATTTGCATGTTATTAGATTGAATTGAAATACGGTGGTGGAGATTTGACTCTAGCATTATGGAATCTCTTGGGTGCATCGGCTGTCCCGTAAGATAATTTGAAAAGTCACAAATATAATCATTCATGTTGGAATCTTTAATCTGTTGGAATTGGAATCACATATTTTATTTAATTAAAATTTCAAAAATTTGAATACTAAAAGATGGACTTTAGATTTAAATTGCCTATGGGATGCGAATTTTTTGAGTAAATTGAAAGAAAAGTTTTGCCATTTTAATTTGAACCGATGTGGACCGGAAGAACAAACGATTACGTGGGATAAGCCAGGAGAACCAGTGAAGCAGTACAATATTTTGGTGGGAGATGAATTGTTAATTGTCCCATTAAGTTTCTTCAATCCTGATTTACTAAGAGGCTCAATCAATCCACGGGCAGTTGTTTTTAATCAAAGAGCTTTAAATCAAGCTCATCTTTCGGACGATCCGTTCGATGCTGTTTTTATTACGGAAACATCCGTAAGTAGACTATTGGATCAAAAACTTCTTTACTACCAACTAGAAATGATAATAAATCAAATTACGAATAAGAAAATCTTTATTGCTTCGATGACATGTAACATGAATTTATTTGGAATTTGTAGAGACGAGGGCTCAAAGAGACCGAAGGTGAAGTTGACGAGGACTTTATTGACGAGTCCAAAGACAATGAAAACCCAAATGAAAAACCCAACAAACTTGATGCTGATCAGCTTTTAGGCATTGAACAAGCCATTTTACAAAGTATCGACTCATGCAGTAAGTTTAAAATAACATGACTGTTACGATTATGTAATTTTGATCATGTTCTTACTCTTGTGCATGGACAGTAAACAACAATAACAGTTGACAACCACTTTTTTAACTTTTTGCAGATCATGGCGAGGATTTAAAGCGACGGTTGTATTGTTGTATACTAATTGTAGGAGGTGGGTTCAAGTTTGATGGACTAGGCCAATGGCTCCACAATAAAATCTCATTGAATACGCCAAGAATTTTTCGAACAGGTAGAGTTGAATGTTTCCTTTCATAATACTCACAAAAGTTGCAATTTCTTCTGCACGACTGTTCTTAGTAATTCTATTCACTTCATTTTGCCACAGAACCACAAGAAATTATAACAAATCCAAAGGATGGAGATCCTGCATTAACGTGTTGGAAAGGAGCTTCAATCTTAAGCTGCTTGGAAACTGCTAATGAATTGTGGATAAAACAAGCCGAATGGAATTCTTGTGGATCAAGAATACTTCGAGAAAAAAGTCTTTCACTTTTATTATAGTAATTTTTTATTACAATAGTAAGTAAATATAAGTACAAGCAAACAATTATAATTATAACTTAACGTATGACAGAGTATCACTCATGAAGCCCACTGAAATTTCCTGCCTAATGGAATTCGTATTTAACACTAATAATTTACTATTTTATCTGTTTTATGACTTTTGTCTATTTTTAATCAATTAACATAATGTAACATATTCTACGACTTTTTAGAACAACAAATATTATCGTGCCATGATGAATACTTTAATAAAGCATATTTTTATATCTTTACTTACAATATCAATTCAAATGTGCGTTGTGCAATCGATTAAATATATTTATTTCAAATAGTTTTTAATTCTACTTAAAAAATTTATGTATAGGGGAGTTACAAAAATATGACGTAAATGTTATGGTTGTCGTAACTTTTTTGTACCAAAACAGTCTTATTTAGCGCAAACAGATTTAGGGCTTGCCACATTCCTTGGATAAAATATCGATAGCTTGAACCACGGAGAGGTTACCAGATGATTGAATTGTAAGAACTTTCTGTCGCGACTTTCCACCCTTCAAGACATTAGACATAAAATATACATATATGTTACTATTAAGAATGTTATTATTTATGCATATATGCATATATAATAACATTCTTCAATCAACTAACTATGATTATGAATTGGAATATTCGTAATGCACATTCTCATTCTTCATTTGTGTCTTACTTTCAAATCAATATCTGATTTTCTGACGTTCATCAGCTCGGCAAAATATTTAATAATGGCTGTATTTGCCTCACCTATATTCGCGATGAAAGCAATCATTACAATTATTTTTCTGCAATACATACAAAGTTACATTTTAATTTTAAAAAACAATAATATTGTAGTATGTAATGATGAGTGTCCGAACCGTCGGTTGGTGGGGCCGCTATCTGAACGCCCACAAAGTCCTCTGAAACGTCTAAAAATTCCAATTTAATGACAAAAATTAGATGGGACACATTTATTAGACATCATATCATAAAAACAAGAATGTTTAAAGGCATGACTGACCTGTTATCGAATCGAGTTTTGCACCAGGTTTTACATGAATGGAAATTAGAAGGGCACCGTCTTTGTTCAATGTAACAGCGGATTTCTCTTCCTTTGCCTGAAATCAAAAGTTCAAAAGGCAAGAACAATATTTATATTTATTTACTAATTTACTATTTACGTGAAATGTCATTTTTTAAAATGAGATTTGGTTAAGTTCATGAGAAAACCTTATTCATCTTCATGTGATTTTACCTTGACATCATCACTAAGCTTTTTGATTGCATTTCCTCCTGCATTACTCTGACTCTTTTTCTTAGGCATGTGTTGCGTCACTGTAAAATGTCTAATCACAATTCCAACTCTACTAAAATTCATTGACAACTTCACAAAACTTTTGAGGGACGAGATATAATAATAATAATAATAGCGAAACGCGCTTTGGGCAAGGGAATCACGACAACTTCGCACAAGCTCAAACAGACATATAGGGAAATCAAAGGAATCATAATCTGATAATCATAATCATTTCATCATGCATTTAAATACCCACAAAAGCAAAGGCATTCCTATCGTTCACCCAATTATGCAAAACTCTTTCAAAGTATTATTTAAAACATTACAAATATTCGCTCTAAAGATTGTTAATACATGAAAACTATCGAAAGTATATGAGTAACAACAACAACAACAGCGGACATGCACTATATAATATGTATGTATATACTTTCAGAGCAGTCTATTTCCGGTATTGTGAACAAACTAATTGCGCAACAATAATCTCAACACTGACCATTTAACTCTTGATAACACATCCATCGGCGGCGATCATACAATTAAAAGTCTTTTACCAAATTGTTCAATTAGCTCTCGAAAATCTTTTACGCATTGCAATCAGATTTTGAGATTAATGAAAAAACCTCAGATCCTACTCGTGTACACGGAGTGTAATGTATAGAGTATTGGGGCTTTCAGTCTACTCAGATCCCAAATATTAAACTCATTTCCAATTCCGTAAAAGTAATCAAATGGCATGAAATCATATATACAATGAAACTAAATGAAAGGTGACGGAGAATAGAGATTGACCGCATCTGA